>CAUDMG010002367.1:1405000-1445000 GCA_958450375.1 Homarus gammarus | reverse complement strand
GTGGACAGAGTGGATAGAGTGGTGGATGGGTAGACAGAGTAGATAGAGTGGTGGATGGGTAGACAGAGTGGATAGAGTGGTAGATGGGTAGACAGAGTGGATAGAGTGGTAGATGGGTAGACAGAGTGGATAGAGTGGTAGATGGGTAGACAGAGTGGATAGAGTGGTAGATGGGTAGACATACAAGTAGATAAAACGACAATGGGTTAATACAATAATACAGAAATATATAAATTGAAAGATGAAAATTGAGACCACGAACTACTCAGACAGACAGACAGACAGACAGACAGGACCTAGCACAGTGTAGTCAGCCAACCTCGACACCTGCAGATAATTAAGGGGCGTGAGTACTGAGGTCACCTGTTGACTATGATAAACAAGTCTCAACAACTAACACCACAACCACTATCACCACCACTAACACCACAACCACTATCCCCACTGACCAACCACCACCACTGACCATCCCCACCACCACTTCAACACTGACCAATACCACTATCACCAACATCACGACCACCAACACCACCACCACCACCACCTCACCACGGCTCACGACTTAGAAAGTGGCAGGGAACACGTCACCTTCTCCTCCTCCTCCTCCTCCTCCTCCAACAATTTCATTCCTGCACCATGCAACTGCAAATGCAACATGAACTAAAAACTCGTCCTGCAGATGGGCAAGAGGGAGGGATGGAGGGAGTGGAGGAGGGAGGGAGTGGAGGAGGGAGGGAGTGGAGGAGGGAGGGAGGGGAGGTGAGGTGGGAGAGAGTTAGAGGAGGCAGAAGAGGGAGAGAGAAAAGGGAAGGTGAGGAGGGAGGGAGAAGAGGTTGAAGGAGAGAAGGTAAGTAGAGAGGTGAGGGAGAGAAGTGAGGGAGAGAAGTGAGGGAGAGAGGTGAGGGAGAGGGCGCTCGTCGGCATCTCACGTGATGTTAGAGCGATGAAGAAATTGGTCAAGTAATGGGTGAACTTTCATGTGAATTTGATGGATTCTGGGTGAGAGGGTAAAATCGGCTGTACGTATAAGAACTCTCTCTCTCTCTACAACTGTTATTATCATATACCCTCAATAAATATGACCGATTCCATTGGTTAATATGATGGTTTAATAAAGTATTTTCCGTTATCTTGTGTTTATTTGATAGACAGATAAAGTAAGTCGATGTTTATGTTTTGAATTTCAGGTGATGTTTTGGGCTGATGATTTGAGATTGTGTTTCAATTTTTTGTTTGTATTGCGTTAATTGGGTGAACATTTATTTGGTTTGATTATGTGATATTATGAGTGTTTATATGTGTAGGGAGGGGGGGGGGGGCAGAAATGTGAGGTGATATCAGATGAGGTAGAATTGATTTGTGTGTGTGTTCAACTGTACATAATACATACATACATACATACATACATACATACATACATACATAGTGAACAAGGTAATCTCTCTTTTATGAAACAATTTGACACTAATCTCATATCACTAAAAACAATATAATTCTCTATATATTTTCCCATTTATCTTTATCACTCTCGTCTATTTCCTATCTGTTAGTATCGTTCGCCCACTTATTACCGTCTCTTAGTAATACAATTTCTTCTACTGCCTTGTTTATGATGGAGTACTTCAGGGCCGTATGTTGGTCCCTAGTTAACTCTTAATTTTATATATTAATGGACTTTGTAAACACAGAGATATACACATACACACACTGCACACGTACACACACTAAATACACACTACACCCCCCCCCACACACACACTGTACCCCCCACCCACCCACACACACTACCAGCAACACACTACACCCCACACACTACTCCCCCCTCCCACACACACACACACTACACCCCACACACTACTCCCCCCTCCCACACACACACACTACACCCCACACACTACTCCCCCCTCCCACACACACACACTACACCCCACACACTACTCCCCCCTCCCACACACACACACACTACACCCCACACACTACACCCCACACACTACTCCCCCCTCCCACACACACACACTACTCCCCACACACTACTCCCCCCTCACACACACACACAGGGTACCAAGTCGCATGCAAATGACAGCAATCTGTATAACAGTGGTTCTTATCGTTGTGCCCATCAAGCCCCCGCCCACCTTCCCGGCAGATCACTTAAATGTCACGTCCATTCTCGTTTCATGATCCTCTCGAGCCGCCGTACACCTGGAGAAGGAGGGTAGGGAGGAATAGGAGGGGGGGGGGAGTGAGAGGAGGGGGAGTGAGAGGAGGGGGAGTGAGAGGAGGGGGAGTGAGAGGAGGGGGAGTGAGAGGAGGGGGAGTGAGAGGAGAGGGAGTGAGAGGAGGGGGAGTGAGAGGAGGGGGAGTGAGAGGAGGGGGAGTGAGAGGAGTGGGGAGTGAGAGGAGGGGGAGTGAGAGGAGGGGGAGTGAGAGGAGGAGAAGGAAAATGTTATACACTAGAAACATTTACTGAATCCTTTACTCTCTCTCTCTCTCTCTTTCCGTCTCTCTCTCTCTCTCTCTTTCTGTCACACGTCAAGTAGTCTTTAGATCATCTCTCTCGTGAAGTCCTGTTGAAATGTTACTCACTCTTTCAATGTTATTACCTATTGCAATCCTTCTCTCCGACTGCATTCTCTGTCCTAATGCATTCTTCTCCCCGATTGCATTGTGTCGTCTCCTGCATTATCTTCCTCTCTGCATTCTCTCTTGTGCATTCTGTTTCATTGCTCCATATTTGCCTTCTTTTCCATATTGTATACTCTTCCATAATGCATTCTGTCCTCAAGTGAGTTCCAGTCTTTTTCGTTCTGTTCCATACTATATTGCATTCATGTTGTATTCTATTCCAATATATATTAGTCCATACTGCATTCTTTCCCGTAATGTAATCTGTTCCATAGTGCATTCATTTCACAATCTCTCTCTCTCTCTCTCTCTCAGAACCTTTTCCTTATTTAGTCTGTCCCACATTATTTTCCCGTTCCACATTAACTTCCCGACACACATTACCTCACCGTTCCACATTACCTCACTGTTCCACATTGCTTTCCTATCCCAGACTGTATTGTTACACAGTAATTTCCTCTTCCATAATAGCGTTCAACACTATTCCACATTTATTTCCTGCTCCACAATACCGTTCCACATTATTCCCTCCCACATTGCTCTTCCATTACCGACTGACAAAGGCGCCACAGTGTTGACACATCCTTGAATAAGCGAAAAATCTGTCTTAAGACCTTTGCTTTCTTCTCCATATTAGGGTTTTATTCTTCTGTGTGTGTGTGTGTGTGTGTGTGTGTGTGTGTGTGCGCGTGTGTAATAGTCACTGTGTGTGTCTGTGTGTATGTATGTGTGTGTAGTTCTTCCTATTCATCCTTCACTTTCTCTCAGTATCACAACTTTATTTCGTTTCCTCTTTACATTTATTCTAAAACCTGTTTCTATTGTTAATTTATTTGCCTCAAAATCTGTTTTCTTTTTAACACCTAATTTCATTCTCCTCCATATTTACCAATCGTTTCACCTTCCAACCCAGCCATTTAAATCTCTCTCTCTCTCTCTCTCTCTCTCTACCTACATATGTATCTACCCACATATCTACCTACCAGTCTATTAAGCTCATCCACCCATCCTAACATAACACCCTGAACACATAGTATAATCCTAAATTCACCAATGAGTGTATCTAAGCAGGTAACACGTCCCCACCTGCCGGGCTGATGAGACAAGGTGACGGTCGAATGCTATTATATATTCACCTGTCCTGCCGCTAATTCGACACAGGTTTCAACTCACCTGGTCGACTGTATGTGTGGGTCTGGGTTTTGTTGTCGGGTTGCTAATGGGTAAACTAATTTGAATTTTTTTTTTTATTTACCTTTTTTGGTCTTTATTATTTAGTTTTTATAGTTATTGTTTATTAGTGTTTATAAAAATTATTATTATTATTATTATTATTATTATTATTAAAACCATTGATTTATAAGTATTTAAAATTTTCAATATTTTCACAATCAAAATAAATCATTAACATTATTACTCCACAAAATTATATAAACAATAACAAAATACACCCCCACCACCACCCCCCCCCTCTTCCGAATCACGTAACCCCTTTAAATTGAATCACCTGACCCCCTCCTCTAAAACGAATCACCGGTCCCCTTTTAAAGCGAATCACCGGTCCCCTTTAAGCGAATCACCGGTCCCCTTTAAGACGAATCAAAGAGACCTTGAGATGAATATTGATTTACGTGGTATTATGAAAGTTGCATTTTATTAAACCACAGTCCTCAACTCACCAATCACGGAGTTAATTGAGCTACTGAAGATGTGAGAGAATTGTATTGAAAGTTGGAGGAGTCAACGTTGAGTGTATGAGAGAGACGGGGAGCTAATTAGGCACTGTGTATTAAATCTGTCTGTCTGTCTGTCAATAAAGAGAAGGATAGGTCATAAATGGTTCTATACAATGAATAAATGAACAAGGTTAAGCACAGATGATGAATATCCCTCTACAATGAATGAACAAAGAGAATGATAGGTCATAAATGGATATCAGTCTGTACAATGAATGGTCAACGAATGTGGAGACAGAGGACGAATGTTGATCTTTGAGGGAGTAAATAATCTCATACTTCCTCCACCTGAAGAATGTTACCTGAACACCTGCAGCTGTTCTCCTGACACTACCGGCAGGTACGCGAGCTGGTGTACAGGTAAGTATCTTCTTCAAGGTGGTAACATACAGGTAAATAAACTCAGGTGTTCTCGTAAATTAACAGGTATTTAAACTCAGGTGTCTTCGAATGTTTAACTGAGCTTTCGTAGTTTTCCAACCACCATTAATACATTATTATAGACTGAAACGAATGAAGTTTACCACAAGTTAAGCTAGTTATTTCTGCACTAAGTTTCTTTATAAGAGAATAATTAAACATCCCTCACACGTTGAATACATCCATTTGTCAGGTTAGTACAGGCGAGAATCGAATTACTAAAGCTATAATGACATTATTACAAAAACGAAAATTTAATGGTAAAAAGTGACGAAAAAAAAAGATAAATTATAATCGTGTTTTAATCATTTCGCTGTTAAGTGTGAGAACAGCCACCAAGAGCAAGGAGACTATAGTGTGATGTTATACCTTGTTATGTGTGGCGGTGACTGAAGGTGCCTCAAACATCACAATACTGACTCTCAAACAACAAAATCAATCGGGTATGATGTTCTATCTACCAATGAACGATATAACGTCAAACCAAACAAACCAAACACCACCTTAACCTAACCTAACCTAGCCCAGGCCAACCCAACTCCCAACCCAACCCAACCCAACCCAAGCAGCAGTATAGTGTTTAATCGTAAGGTGAAATAAACTATGGTGCCTAAACTTCACGTGATTCCCCCTTCTCTCCTGGAATAAAGTACATCTCCCTGAATATATTACGAACACAAGGGATGTTGTACGTTTTGATGTACTTGGTGACACGGACAAGCTCACCTGGGCCGCCGCTGTACGTCAGAGAGGGGGGGGGGGACAGGTAAACTTGGCCTAGTACCTGGCTGGAGGCTACACGTATGTTTTATGTATTTAACCAGTGTCAGCCTCTGTGTGTGTGTGTGTGTGTGTGTGTGTGTGTGTGTGTGTGTGTTTTCTAAAGGTTATATAAAATTGTCTGTTTGTTTGGAAGACTTTTTTGTCTCTGTCTGTCTGTCTGTCTGTCTGTCTGCCTCTCTGTCTGTCTCACTCACTCAGTCTATATAACACTTTCTCTCGTGCTTCCTTATACTCATTTCTGTGTCTCAATTTTCTGTCTTCCATTCTAGATAACTAACTCTCTCTCTCTCTCTCTCTCTCTCTCTCTCTCTCTCTCTCTCTCTCTCTCTCTCATATATACCCCCTGCCTGCGGCGTCTTTTGATCCAAGTAATACCACATCACTGTACAACAAACAAGGAGAAGATTATATTGCGTGGAGGTGTGGCAGCCCAACCCCACGTCTTTCTTCCACCTTTTCTAAAACCTGGAAAGGGCGGACAGGTCAACCTTTACACCCGCTCACACACACAGAGCCCGACCAGGAGGGGAATCTGAGATCACGATTATTGGAAAGGTCAGGAGTGTTTGAGTAATCTAGACGTTACATACATACATACATACATACATACATACATATTGAGCAGTAGTAAGTGAGTACAGTATCTTATGTTGACATCACTTAATGAATACTTCTAATAGGTATAATTTAACTCACAATACGAAAACAATCGAAATAATTATCCTTAACATGACTAATTACTAAGATAAAATTAACTATTCCTTGTATAAATTTGATGTATATAAAATCTTTAAACTTTATATCAATTAATTAGCATTTATAACGATGTAATTGTATTTCTAAGGTAATATCCTAAATTAATCTTTCCCATAAGGTTCATATAATCACTATAATATCTACATAATATTCAACCTTTCTCACATAACCTTTCCCGTATTATTTTAAACATCATTATAAAAAAAAACTAACATCACCTCAGTTACATTTTCTTAAACATTAACCATATCCCTTATATTATGATATCAAAGTCACTATTTCCCTTTAGTTAAACCAAAATTCTACTTACTTAAGAGATAAAAAAAAATACATAACTTTTTTTATATATGGAAATTTGAGTGAAAGTTTGAGATAGACTATTTTAATGGTTTAATTTCACTCTGGTTTATTATTTTACGTTGACATTAATTTTTTTTTTTGTGTGGTGTGATAGTTTCTCTTCATCAATTACCATAACTTTATAATTATCTTTTAATTCCTAATATGACACCGACATGTTGATATAATTTGTCTGATTAACAACAAATCTTAAATATGTGTTGAGAAATATGATGATTTTTTTTGGGGGGGGGGGGGATGTTTTAATATGATACTGTGTGTGTGTGTGTGTGTGTGTGTGTGAGTGAAAGTATGACGTAGTATCACATTATTTTGTATTTAAGACCGAAAATTTTGTTTGTTTGTATTTGTTTGTGTTTGTTTGTATTTGTTTGTATTTGTTTGTTTGTTTGCTGTATGGACCACTACTCACTTAAGACAGTAAAAATGGTGACAAAGTCTTAATATTTTCTTTTAATTCTCAGTGTGACATAACTTAACTTCAAATGTCTATATAATAATCATTTGTTTTAATATTTCTCTTAATAACTATTTTAATTTTCACTAGTTCGAAATTTTTTTTAAATATTAATTCCAATTTACATTATCGTCCGAGAATTATTTTAAGTATTGTGTTAATTTTTCTTTTACCAGTAGGAATAATACTGTCAAATAATTCTAATACTTTCGCTTAAACGTCACCAGATATTACACTTCACTTTATAATATTACTTACGAGTTCCTTCACCAGTTACTTGTTAATATTTAGGACGTTAAAAGATATTGCGTGTGGTGGCAGAGTGGATCCAGCGGTCGGGTTTTGTATATTGGTTCGCTGGTTCGATGCTTTACGGTAGGGGCACCCCAAACCCACGCAGCTGTGAAATGGAGACACTAAATTTACAGTTGGGGGAAATGAAGGCGGTCGAGTAGTGTCGTTCACCCAGTGGCTTATGTGTGCAGTATACTATATCCGCTTTGCCCCTGATAGCACACGTCAGGCCTACGGGAAGCACTTTCACCTTTTCCTACACTTTCCGCCCATCAATACACAGCGACCTCTCCACACAACACTACAGTAGTGCATGTGTATAATACTACATCACAATAGTACATTCATAAGTATTACAACGCACCAAAACTAAACGACGTTAATACAGACACAATGTACACTTTATTGTATGAATAAAGTAATAATTTGTACACTAATTCACCCAGGCTATTATTTATATTTTTTACATTATAAAGCGTCTCGTCCACGCGACTTTGTCTGGGAAGTGAAACGCGCGAGGCCCAGTATTTACCCTGGCTAAATATGCATGTTTTTAATGCATAACATAAACGTGGCATAGTGAAAGTATTTACCCTTCAAATAAAGACGGATCAAGTCGTAAAAAACAGAGAAAATAGTATAAAAAATTATATGCATAACCCAAAGGAATACAACGGGAGAAAACGAGTTGGTGACATAGGGGAGACTTACCTAACCTAACACTTTAAATTAACAAAGATATTCCTTGGTCACATATAGTCCCACATCCCTCTCAAAAACAGCAAAATAGGACCCGGTTTTAACCCGTATTCTCCAGGTGCGTCCGTGTCATAATTAAGACATGGAGGGGAGAGCACTGGAAAATAATTACCAGCCGACCTTCACGTCTACCTGGGCACACCTGCGATCATTTAATTGGTTAACTTCCTCCCCTTGTGTTCCAATAATCCCAGGAAGTTAAAATAACACAAATAAATATCTTGCCAGGATGGTGTGACGCCCTCCTATAATCGTGAGTCTCGTTAATAAGTTTAATTTTGAACCTGAGAACACACGGGCAGGTAACTTGTAAAGGTGAAGGTGTTGACAATAATAAAACACACACACACACACACACACACACACACACACACACACACACACACCAAAGAACAAGTCATTAACATACACAACAATGATGTTTCGTCCCTTTTATAAAACTTCCCCCCGATATTTTTTTCCCCCTTTCCAAAATATGATCATCTGCCTCTAGGCGCTTCAGCAAGTACGGTCTAAGAATACAAGTTTGAGCGGTTCACTTAATGCTTATAACCGTGGCTGAAGTGTGGTGACTGCAGGCATCAGAGAGTTAGGTCCTCTCGCTCTCTCTGTAGTTCTCTTTCTCTCCTCTCTCTCAGTAGTTATCTTCTCTAAGTCTACTTATTTACCTCTCTCTCTCTCTCTCTCTCTCTCTCTCTTCACCAGACTATGATCCCCTCTTCAATTACCTTGGTTTATTAGCGTGCTTTATTACGCCGCCCCGTCCAGTTTTCTTTCTCTCGGGTACTGCCATTCTCTCGTTTTCTTTTCCATCGGTGACTTGAACACGACCCAAATTTTTCCAGACAAATACGTGGCGAAAGTCTGTCTTCTTATTTAACAAGCTGTTGTGTGTGACTACGTAGATGATAATCTTTATGGCGGGGGTAAACATGTTAGTGTGTGTGTGTGTGTGTGTGTGTGTGTGTGTGTGTGTGTGTGTGTATACGTTAAGCAATTTTTCCACTGTTATGATGACGAAAGGGTGAAGAGAAGAGGGCAAGGGAGTGGAGGAGGAGAAGGAGAAGTAAAAGATGTAGGAGGGGGGAGGAGGAGGAGGAGGAAGAGAAAGAGAGAAGATGTAGGAGGAGAAGGTGGAGGAAGAGGAGAAGTAGGTGGAGGAAGAGGAGAAGTAGGTGGAGGAAGAGGAGAAGCAGGAAGAGAATGAGAAGGAAGGAAGGGAGGAAGGGGGGAGGGGTGACGGGTAGGCTTATATCATTACCACTTGCCCAATAATGGTTACACAGTGCGGGGGTCTAGAGGCGACACACTGGGGGAAGAAGGGGGGGAGGCACGCGCCGACCTGAGGGGGGTAACGGGTGTGGTTGGGGTAAGGCAGGGGGGGGCAGAGGGACGTAGGGGGCAAGGGGAGAAGAGGGGGGAGGGAGACAGAAGTGGGGAAGGAAAGGTAAGAGAGAAAGGATTCTTGAAGGCACATATGTTAAATATTTCACCCGTATAATGGTTGATGTTCCAACGCTTCTTTAAGTAACTGTTTTTCTTCGACTTGGTAACATAAAAAAAATACCTTCCTTGTTACATAGATAGTGGCAGGCGTGTTACATAGATAGTGGCAGGGGTGTTACATAGATAGTGGCAGGTGTGTTACATAGATAGTGGCAGGCGTGTTACATAGATAGTGGCAGGCGTGTTACATAGATAGTGGCAGGCGTGTTACATAGATAGTGGCAGGGGTGTTACATAGATAGTGGCAGGCGTGTTACACAGTGGCAGGCGTGATTATAGCAAACATAGATTACATTTTCGTTATTTATGCTTAAAATAATAAATAGAAAATTATTAAACCACGATATATATTTTTGACCCTGAGTTATAGATTTGAAGTGATTCGTGTTTTTATTTTGTCACCTGAAGGATAGACACCCCTAACCTAACCTAATACCTCTCCTTTCCTCCTTGTTGTGCCCTCAAGATCCCCTCCCTTCTTTCTTTCCTTCCTTCCCTCCCTTCTTCCTTCCTTCCTTCCTTCCCTCTTTCCTTCCTTCTTTCTCTCCCCCTTCCCTCCCTCCCCCTCTCTCTCTCCCTCCTCCCTCCCTCCTTCCTTCCCCCTCCCCCCCTCCCTCCCTCATTCCTTTTGTCCCCCTCCCTCCTTCTTTTCTTCCCCCTCCCTCCCTCCCCTCCGTCTAGGCTTCCTGGTGTAGCGGTGGGGATGGGTGTGGTTCTCCGCTGACCCGTCGGAGGTAGAAAGTGTGGTACTGGACCATCGTGGGGGGGGGAGGAGGGGGAGGAGGGGGGAGGGGTTGTTGTAAGTTACAGAGGAGGGTGAGGAAGAGGAGGTGGAAGAGGAGGAGGAGGTGGAAGAGGAGGAGGAGTGGACACGGAGGCTGGACTGATGTAGGATGGAAGGGTAAAGAGACCTTGAGTAGGGCGTGGGTGATGGGTGGGGCGGGTGTGTGTGTGGTGGAGGATGGGTGTGGTGCTGGACGTGGTGGTGGTGATGGGGGTGGTGGTGGGTGTGGTGGTGGGTGTAGTGGTGGTGGGTGTAGTGGTGGTGGGTGTAGTGGTGGTGGGTGTGGTGGTGGTAGTGGAGAGGGTGTAGTGATTAGTGGTGACTGAAGTGAATATGGTGGTTGAAGTAGCAGGGAGTAGTAGATTGGTAGTAATAGTTATAGTAGCAGTAGATTGGTGGTAGTAGTAGTAGTAGTAGTAGTAGTAGTAGTAGTAGTAGTAGTAGTTGTAAACAAAGCGAGTGAATAAGAAAATAAAACAAAAAATATAAAATAATGAAAATACAATAAATAACAACAACAAATCAAAACAAGTAAGCAAATAAATTAATACAAAAATATAAATAAATAAAATATGCAGAAGAAACGCAGAATAATCAATAATAAATTAAATACAATAACATAATACAGTACTACAATAGATGTATAGGGAGGGGTGAGGGACTATGGTGATGGGGGAAGGGAATGGGGGAAGGGAATGGGGGGGGGGGGGGTGTTTTGGAGATGGGATGAAAAATGGTAGACACATCTGATTCACTATATTATTATCATTATCATTATTATTATTATTATTATTATCATTATTATCATTATTATCATTATTATTATTATTATTATTATTATGACTTTGAGGACATTATGATATGCCGTTGAAGATATTGTCTGATTTGTTTAGAAAAAAATATATAGAAAGAAAGAATTTGGTACAAGCACAGGTAGTTATTAGTTCAGGTGACCTCGTGTACACCGTTACCTGCCGCACCTGGCCGATATATAAGACAAAAGTATTGGTCTTAATTAATGAACTCTACACCAAACCTTCAGACCGTGAAAACCAAGAAAAGAAATATAAAACTTTTAATACATACACACACACATTCTCAGACACACACACACTCAGATACACACACATAGCTACTCACTCAGGCATACACTATCATACACACACACACACACACACAGCCACACAATTACACCAACACAAATATAATTAACCCACCCCCCTCTTTAACAAATCTATCTTCCCCTCCCCCCCATCCCCCTCCTTCACAAATTTATCTCCCCATCCCCCTCCTACACTAATCTATCTCCCCCCTCCCCCTCCTACACTAATCTATCTTCCCCTCCCCCTCCCTCCCCCCTCCTACACAAATCTATCTCCCCTTCTCCCCCCCTACCCCCTCCTTCACAAATTTATCTCCCCTCCCATCCCCTCCTACACAAATCTATCCCCCCTCCCCTCCCCTCCCCTCGCTTACAAATACCATTAAAACATTCTTGAGGTCTGAAATAATATCGAGGACAAACGAGTTAGAAAGAGCGCCATGTAGGCAGCCTCAGCCACCAGGCCTAGCACATAAATCAAGTTACATTTCAGAGCCCCGTCGAGATGCTATCAGGGCCGTGGAAGGGTTATGAGGGAAGTAAGGGAGGGTCAGGAGGGAGGTGAGGGAAGGGAAGGTGAGGGAGACAAGATCCTACTGACTGAGTGATCAGGGTGGGCGGGGGAGGAAAAGGAGGAAGAAAAAAGCGGCGAGGAAGTAGAAGAGGAAGATAGATGGGAAGGGGGAGGAAGGAAGAGGAGGCAGAGGAGGAAACGGTGAGGAAGAAGGAAAAGGTAGGGAATGAAAAAGGAGGTGAAAAAGAAGTAAACAAGGAGGAAGAAGGAAGGTGCAGAGGAAAAGACAGGTGAGGAGGAGGAAGAGGTAATGGTGTAGTCCCGGTCCACAAGTCAGTCTAGAGAAGTACTGTAGCCCTGTAGTCCAGCCACCGTACGCGACACACCTGTACAAATCAAGACTACGGTAAATAATTACTCCAGGGATATAGCCAACTCCTATTCTTTATAGTATGAGGGTGGAGTGGGAAGGAGGAGTGGGAAGGAGTAAGGGGAGTGGGGAGGAGTAAGGGGAGTGGGGAGGAGTAAGGGGAGTGGGGAGGAGTAAGGGGAGTGGGAGGGGGAGAGAGTAATATTTTTTTCGGCTGAGGGTAAAAAATAGACTTGAAGAATTAATTTATTTTCTAGATTATATTTTAGTTATATATAAGTTGATTTTAGGTTAGGTTAGGTTAGGTTATAAAGGGATCAGATTCTTCAGTGATGTTTTTACGGCGGTTTTAAGTGGTAATTCTCGCACGCAAACAACACGCACACGCAAGCACACGCACACACACACACACAAAGGGACCACCCAGTACACACAGTTGCACAAAAACCAGAACCCTTACAAGAGGCTCATACGATGGGGGGGAAGGGGGGGGGGAAGGGGTGGGGAGAGGAAGACAGGAAGGGGTAAGGGAGGGGAAGGTAAGGAGGGGGTTAAGAAAGTAAGGAGGAAATGGATGGGGAAAGATAAAGGTAAGGTAAAGGAAAGGAAGGATATGAAGGATGGAAAGGGGGGGGGGGGAATAACAGGTGAGGGAAGGAGGGAAGAGGAAGGAGAGAGACGGGGAGTCACCTGATAAATATACCAAGACAAGAGACAGCTAAAAATATATACGAGCCTCCAGCAAGACATCAAAAAAAAAAAAGTTTTCTGGGTCAAGCAACGGGGCGCTACTGAAGAACGTCAGCTAAGTCAACGGTAAGCCAACGGGAGGGGAGGTGGAGAATGGAAACGGTAAACGGTAAAATCATCCAACAGTAACGAGTGCGTGGAGTAGTTAGAGAAGCCAAAGGTGGTTAAACGGGAAGAGGTATATGAAGCAACAGAAACAAGGTTATTCAATAGTAGGCCAACAGGAGGAAATAATGTCAACGGGAAAGGGAATAAGGAAACAAGAGACAAAAATGACCTTCCAACGGTATCTAGGTCGTCCAAACGGTAATTAAAAGTGTGAACTAGCAACAGGAGGCGAGTCAACGGGAAAGAGGGTAACGCAGGTCAACAGAAAACAAAATAGTAGTTCAGTAAAGATAAATAGTCACAGAAAACAGATTATTAAACGGAACAGTAGAAAGATCAATGAAAAGTAACAGAAGCACAGGTGTTCAACGGTACCAAAATGATGCAACAGAAGCAAAAGGTCATCCAACAGGAACCTCAGTACACCAACAGGAACCTTAGTACACCAACAGGGAAAAAGTAACATTCTTGAGCTCTCTATTTAAAAGTATATTAGTAAAAGTAACACTCATAATCTCTATTTAAAAGTTTATAATTACTATATTCCATTAAGTAAAAGTAGCATTTAATAAAAGTTACATTACAAAGCATTGAAGTCGCATTACATAGCATTAAATAAAGTTAGCATTACAAAAAAGTAGCACGAATCATTAAATATAAGTAGTAATTAATTAAACCCAAATAAATCGCATCCACTGGCCTAGTCTGACGATTTCTAGAGACACAAATGTTACCTTTATAAACACCTGATTTTTCAATTTATCATAATTAACCTGTCTCTTACGGGGTAACATTTAATTGCACTGCAGACCATCACTAACACCTTCGACTGTCTGAGGTGTACCATGAAGGAATTAATTAATACAAGTCAAGAATTATATGAAAAAAGTGAAAATATAATATTAAAGAAATAAAAAATACATTAAAGAAGTAACAAATTTGATGAACGAAATAAAAATTAGATAAAAAGTGAATAATTAAATGAAAAAAGTAAATAATTCGAAAAGGGTAAATAAATTAAATGAAAGAAATAAAGAATAATGAAAAAATTCCCATATAGACTTCAAAACGATAACTTATCCCAAACAAACAAACAAACAAATACATCAACTAAACAAAATAAACGAATTCAAACAAATAAGAGAATTTTAATTATATCCAAAATTATAAATCAGAACTTACAAACGAGGAATTAACACCCACTAACCAAAGAACTCGATTCCATCCCAAAGGAGCAAAAAAAAAAAAAAAAAAAAATAAATTATATAGAAAACAGGTAAATTCACCTTTATCAATAAGAAGACACCTGCTATCAATACTAATTTGACCGATACATTATGGAAAATCATCTGAAAATACGATGCATTTTACCTGTACTAAATCAGGTCTCCAATCACCTTATTTAAGATAATTTATTGAATGACGACTCAATTTTTGGTTAAGTGTGTGTTTGTGATGATGATTATATATTTCTTCCTGTGTGTCTTGTCTTGTCTATCAGTCTCAGTCTCTCACTCTCTCTCTCACTCTCTCTCTCACTCTCACTCTCACTCTCTCTCTCACTCTCACTCTCTCACTTTCTCTCTCTCTCTCTCTCTCACTCTCTCTTTCACTCTCACTCTCACTCTCTCTCTCTCACTCTCATTCTCACTCTCTCTCTCTCACTCTCTCTCGCTCACTCTCTCTCCATTATCTACAATACACCCAACAGCTGTTATATTATATAAGTTTCTAACATTTATTTTAGAAGAGGATAATTATTCAGCTGCAAGCACACCTGCAGTCAATGGAACACCTGTGACTCCCTCGAACACCTGTATGATTCCATGTCACGAACACGTGTTATTAGCCTATAATAGTGCGTATAATTTACTCCAACACCTGTAATTTACCTCAAACTCCTATAATTGACCTCAAACATAATAATCAACTAAACATTTGCAGTTACACCCAAAACACCTGTAATTGTCCCCCCATATACCTGAAATTACCCACAAAACACCTGTAATTACCATCCATAGACCTGTAGTGACCTTCAAAACCTGAAATTATTGAACAATTATCGCCACGTGCAAGCAGAATTATGCAATAGTTCAAATTCTCGTAAATTAATCAGTAACATTGGACTTAAAGCGATCTAGTTAAGATTGTAGATTATAACGTGTGATTAGCGAGAGAGAGAGAGAGAGAGAGAGAGAGAGAGAGAGAGAGAGAGAGAGAGAGAGAGAGAGAGAGAGAGAGAGAGAAATTGTGATATAAAAAAAGTAATAGAATTTGTTTTCATTAGATTTAACCTACATTAACTAATTTTGTTCTAAGTAGAGCTCTATCATCTGTCTAGCGGACTTACAGGTAGAGCCACTGCCGGAGCTTATGTCGTCAATAGGTTTATGAACGCAATCCTTACCTATAACAACTTAACATAATCCTATCCTATCCTAACCTAACCTAACCTAAACATGATTTACTGTAACCATGACAACGTAACTGATACAAAAATGTCACTTATTCCAAGGAAGTGGGATCGAACCTTGGTCCTCCCGTGTAGTGTGGCATCATCTAGTATAACTCGCGTCTCACACCAGTAGACCATGGTTCGATTTCACCTTGAACTATATTAAGTGTTACACGGGGTGGGGGAGAGAGAGAGAGAGAGAGAGAGAGAGAGAGAGAGAGAGAGAGAGAGAGAGAGAGAGAGAGAGAGAGAGAGAGAGAGAGAGAGAGAGAGAGAGAGAGACTTCAAATCAACAATCTAAATCAAAAATATATTCCAAATCAATTCATGTCTTTCCTTAACATCCACACCAAAACAACAATAACTCCCTGAAAACAAATAAGTGAAAAAAGATTCCAAACTCTCGTAAATATACTTCACCAAAGGTATTCACTATTAAAAACATTCCTCTATATATATATACTTCAGCCAGAGAGAGGGACAGCCATTAGCCATCGTGGTCTGGCCTGGATGAGAGGGAGAGGGGGGCTATTATTATTGTCTTAATAGCCCACCCCAGTTAGCAAGGCAGGTTGGGAGGTTTGTGACGTCATACCACCACACTATGGCCGACCTGACGTGATGAACATGATAAATTATAACTTTTGTGAGAGAGAGAGAGAGAGAGAGAGAGAGAGAGAGAGAGAGAGAGAGAGAGGACTCGTTCCTTGGTACAACAATTACGGTCCCAAAGATGATGAATCGCCTCCCATTTATCATCATCCACCAGAATTGACTATTTTTTTTTCTTCTTCGTGTCCTGCTCTACACGTTGCCATTACCCCCATTACTCCCCATTACTCCCCATTTTTTTCCTCAGTCACCTTCCATTAAATTCTTCTGTCCTTGGTTGAGTTTTCTATATACCCATTTTTCCCTATTAGTGCCCCATTTGTTCAATAATTCTCTATGACCCATTAAATTGGTTCGTTCGTTGGCTCTGTAATGGGTTGGGGTTTTTACTACCCCATTTTGTAAGTTTTTGGGGGTTAGTTCTTACATACCTATTATATTTCCTTTCTTCTGGTTTATATCCCATTATAATAGGGTTCCCCATTAAAACTGTACTCTTCGTTGCTCGAGATTTTTTACAATGCCTCTTCCACACCCATTAAAATTATTTCCTTTTACATCCCATTTTGTTCACATAAACTCTTTTTTCCCATTATTAATTCTATAATACCCCCATTTTCTTGATGACACCCCCATTAAATTCTATCTTTCTTGGCCTTTTCTAAAATCCACATTTTCATTTATTTCCAATTGTTCTTTGTTTATTTTATAATCCCCAATTTTGTAATAGTCAAATCTTGCCTATTAAATTTTGTCCATTATATCTTCAACACCCCATTTATCTAGCCTTAACCTATTTTTCTCATTAATTCTCATCTCCCCATTATTCTACATTTCTATTAAATTACATCTACATCCCATTAATTCCCATTTACTCCCCATATTCAACAATAAACCAATTATACTCTATAACTTTGTTTTTAATATTAATTACCTGTATACATGTTTCTATATATACCTGTGTACCCTTACAGTACATCTCTCTATGTTATCAATACGCATTACATCTTTATAGAATAACTTGTAGTACGTATTTCATCTCTTACAACTTTATCTGTACGCACCACATCTCTATAAATATACCTGTACGTATTTTACCCCTCGAGCCAATTTTTACCTGTACGCACCACCATAAATATATTTCGCCAGGCTAGTGTTGTCTCTCACCTGAGCTGGATCTAAAAGTGGGGTAGATAGATAGGAGCCGAGGAACGCGAAGTACAGATTAATCACAGTAGGAAATTGCAGCTGTCGTGCGGCTCAAACACCTGCCCGCAGAAGGCTTGATGACAGACTATTAATTAGGGCACCACAAGTCGGGGACCTGGACTTGCAGGTGTGTGTAAGGAGAGGGGTAAGGGGGGGTGAGGGAGGATGGGGGTGAGGGAGGATGGGGTGAGGGAAGGAGGGGACGAGGGAGAGAGGGGAGGGGGTGAGGGAGGGAGCGAGAGAAGGATATGCGAGGGAAGGGGGACGGAGGGAGGGATGAGACGAGGGAGGAGAGGGAGAGAATTAAATAAAGATGTGAAGGAGAGAGAGAGAGAGAGAGAGAGAGAGAGAGAGAGAGAGGAAAAGAAGGAATCATTTAAAAAAATATAATAAATAAAACATCAATTATTAATACGTTTTCAAACTTACACATTTGTTTCTGATTTTTTCCAAGACAATGTGACGGTGTGTACCTAAGGGCAGATGAACTCAAATCTGAACAACCCACTGTACAGTTACAGGTTCTCTCAACACTTGATAACATCTGGGCATCTACTTGTGTGACGTGAATGTGTTTAGCATAATAACTTTTGAATGGTACTTTACATTATAAATTAAATCAGAGTAATATGTTAAAAAAGAAAAAATAATAATACGAAAACATACTTACATAAATAGATATCAAAATCCAAGTCCACTTTACAGCACTTATTTGACGTTTAAGTAGACGATACCGGATATTAATAACATAAGAAGACAAGTGACCAGGGAAGTCTATCCACAATTTTACAGCCTTCCTTCTCTCGAGGAAACCTCTACCTCTCTCTCCCTCACTCCTTTCTTCTCTACATGCAATCTTTCTCTCCTTTCCTATCCTTTTCCTCCATACAATCCCTCCCTCCCTCTTAACACAATCCCTCCCTCCCTCTTAACACAATCCCTCCCTCCCTCTTAACACAATCCCCCCCTCCCCCACCTCCTCCTCCACCCTTACTACACCTCATTTTCTCTCTCTCCACACTTCTCCCTCCTACCCTCCCCTTCCTCCCTTAATCCCTACACAACCTCTCCCTCCCACCCAAGTCTTCAGCAAGTCTGGGAGGGGTAACTCTTCCCCGGGTGAGAGTGACGGACACTTGTATACAGAGAGTGTCTTGTCAAAATATATTCCGTGACACTCTCTGGTCCTGCCCGTGGGTTATGGTGATGATGTATGGTGATAGTGGTGTGTAGTGGTGTGTGGTGGTAGTGGTCTGTGGTGGTGTGTGGTAGTGGAGGTAGTGGTGGTGTATGGTGGTGTTGGTGTGTAATGTGTGTGGTAGTTGTTCTTTCTCTTTCTCCCCTTCTCTCTCCCTACTCCTTCTCCTTCTCTATCCCTGCTCTTTCTCCTTCTTCCTTTCTATCCCACCTTCTCCCCTCCCTCTCTCTCTCTCTGTCTCCACTTCTCTCTTCTCCCCCTCCTCCTCTCTCTCTCTCTCTCTCTCTCTCTCTCTCTCTCCACTGACACACTCCCTCGGAAAAATTAACTCACAAATGGGTTCCTGCATTGCAATTACACCCCCCAACAACTCTGGCGTCTCTCACTGTTCATCACCGGCGTCGCCCAAGGGGGAACACTGAGCCCCATTCTCTTTTACCTATCGTCTTGAGGCAGCCTAAGTTACCCATACAAGACCTGGGACGGAATAGATTAAAGTTCGCAAGATTATTTCGTCTTTTGAACCGGGAATATGAGATCTAACTAAGGTTTATTTCGTCTATTGAACCGGAAAAATATGAGTAATTGTCTAATGGTGATTTAGTGTTTAACTTACTTATAAAATGGATAAATATAGCGTATAAAATGTCTCCAATATTTCACTTTGAGATTATCGTAAGTTGATGTGAAGTTTTATTCCAAGTTACGAGAGACAAAGTACATATCGTATGGATGTTTAAGAGGATTGTGGCCACTTGTTCCTCACTCAGCCTCAGGACACAACACACTCACCTCCATCAACACTGAGTCTCGGTTTAGTGATCTTTTTCCCCCTGTTCACCTTCGATATACAGAAGTTAGAACGCTATTGGGTGTATCGTTGTGGGATCTTACGTCGCAATAACGGGATTCTGTCTCGGGGTGATGGAGTTCAATAACGAGGTCGGAGAGAAGAGACCTCTAGACGATGTTCCTTCGCTCAGGTGATTGCAATTTTTGTTGCTATAAGAACAAGGTGTTGAAATGAGATGCAAATGTCCAGAGCTGAAAGAGGCAGTGGATGAAGATACATAAGGTTGGTTCTTCAATTACGCAAGATAGGAAACCCGTCATTAGGGTTATTAACAGCCCCAAAAAGACTTGTAATTTGGGCCATACTTGTTCCTAATACCAGTCAGGGTCGAGGTTTGTGAATTCTAAGTGGAAAGAATTCGGTAAAATTGGGCAGTAAGTCGAGTGGCTGGTGACAGTGACGGATGTGGTCCTGTAGTGTTCACCCGTCAGTGAGAGACAGCAACCAACCCACCCCCTGTCTCTGTCTCTGTTTTGCAAGCCAAGACCCACGACCCAAGACCCACGACCGGCTTAGGCACTGGGAGGGTGTATGGGACAAGGAAGACAATAACATCTATGTAACGCTTTTTTATATTGATATTGAAACAGTTCATTTAACCAGAAAAAAATACAGATAGAGTAGACAATAATAACAATATTAACATGGCTGAGCCAACTGGGAGCCTGAGCTCTCTTAATGGCACCTGAAATACTCTCTCTCTCTCTCTCTCTCTCTCTCTCTCTCTCTCTCTCTCTCTCTCACACACATGTAGATCCTTAATTTTCTGTAAATAATTATTATATTCAGTAAAAATTCTTAACACATATAAATACGCGAATCGTCACATTATTTTTGCCAGAATAGGTTAGGTTAGGTTAGGTTCCTCTAGTAAAATAATTATCATGTCTTAAAGGAGATAAAATCAATAATAATAATAATAATAATAATAATAATAATAATAATAATAATAATAATAATAATAATAATAATCATCATTGGGGTCGTGCCGGAAGTGTTGACTCAGGACGGGGTGAAGGAGGGGGACAGGGGAGAGGAGGGGGAGGAGGGGGAGGGGGGGAGGAGGGGGACGGGGGAAGGGGAAGTCGGGGGGAGGAGGGAGACCAGGGGGGAGGAGGGGGACCAGGGGGGAGGAGGGAGACCAGGGGGGAGGAGGGGGACCAGGGGGGAGGAGGGGGACCAGGGGGGGAGAAGGGGGGGGAGGTCAAATAGTGACCCAGGCATCCACTGAGACATGAGGTCACCGCTTCTCAATTTCCCTCTGAGAGAAGGAATACTTAAGTCCTCGACAGAGTGTTGACTCGACTCTCTTCCTGGTAATTTCAAGTGTTCATATTATCTTCTCTAGTCTTCTAATATATATAAAGCTCGGTGTCTGTCCGTCTGCGTGGTTGTTCGCTATGCACGGCGACAGCTTTGAAGACAGACCTGGAATCTGTCAAGGAGATGTGACTCTACCCCCACAGATGTCCTAAAAAGATAATGTGTGAGGTTGGTCGTAGTGATAACCCCCCCCCCCCCCCCCCCACCCGTAAAAGTGGAACTCCTTCGCTAAGAGTAAATAAATTTTCCTGTTTCTTTACTAAGCACAGTCAGAGTCTTTAAGATAGAGCTGAAATTCAGTAACCGTATGTAAATAACCCAGAGAACACTCACGACCATCTATTATTTATTTTTTTTTGAGGGGGGGAGAGGGTCGGCCCCCACAGGGATGAGACCCCCTCTTGTGCGTGACCACAATTTTTAACGTAGGGCTGAAAGACAAACCAGGGCAACACCAGGTACCCCAGCAAATATTATGTATATTGACACTAAAGTACATTATAATGAGTATTGTTGTTTTAATTTGATATTTTGCCTTTACACACACACGAAAATGTAGTCTAATGTGTGAGAATTTTATAACTTAAAATTATTATAAATCACTATCAACACCGTCTTGGTCGTAACCTTCATTATATAATATTATCAGTGTATATTATTATATTTTTCTCTACAATAATCACTTTTATTTATTTTTCTTTTGTTTTTATTCTTCTGATTACGTGTACAAAGAAGAAATGTCGAGGAGGAAGAAATATGTGATGATAAAAGAAGGAAGAGGAAGAGCAGAGGAGGAGGAGGAGGAGGAAGTGGTCAAGTCTCTCCCTCAGTTCTCCATCTCTCCCCTCCCCCCACACGCATTTCTCCCCTTCTTTATCTCTAAAATCTTCCCTATTCCCCCATTCACCATTTCCTCTCATTCCTTACAACAATCACTCCTTCCCATCTCCCACCCCTCCTTTATCAACCCTCCCACCTTCTCCCTCCCTTCTGTCCCATTCCCTCCCTCCCCCTTCCTTCTTCTACCTCCTTTTCACCTCCGTCACCTCTCTTGACTACCACTCCCTCGCTCACCCCTCCCTCACCCCCCTCCCTCACCCCCACCCCCTCACCCCCCTCTTCCTACAACCCCATACTCCCCCCCCCTCCCCTTCTCCCCAAACAGCAGGCCTGCGGGTGGCGGTGGGCGGGAGTGATGACATTCATGAGGACCGCAGGTCGCCGCAGCCTGCCGCACGCCCCACGCTGGCTGCGGGCGGCCCTCGCTGCTGGACGCCCCCCGCACCGTAGGACGTCCCAAGGATGTGAAGGATCTCGGTGTCTGCGGCACCGACTTGGACTACACCAAACGTCCAATTTACATCCGCCCACGATTATGAGAACGCAGAGCAGCGGCTGTTGGTGTAGAGCCGCGGCTGTCAGTGTAGAGCCGCGGCTGTCGGTGTACAGCCGCAGGAAAGCTAAGAACCATATAGGTGATGTTTTTTTTTCCTACCGGCACAACACCGCGACCTTTCTTTACACGGCGTAGTCTGCTTGTGTAACACCTTTTGTTTACATAGCACCCTTTACAGAGCACTGTCTATTTACAAAGTGCCTTCCGTATAGACAGGACAGTGTTTACATAGCATCATCTATTTACACAACACCGTGTCTTGTTTACGCAGAATCATCAGAAAATGCGTTGAGTAACTAGGCTCCGTGAGTATCGCTAACACTTGCGTATTTCCCAGCGATTGGTGAGTTAACGATACGCAAACCTTCCTTACATAGTGCAGAGCTTCACTATACATTTTTAATTTACACAATACTTGGGCTACATAGCTCTGATTTACACAAGGGCTACATATAGCTCTGATTTACACAAGGGCTACATAACTCTGATTTACACAACAAAGACGTCGACTAAATAGCTCGGACTGATTACATTAACTTACATTTACACAAAGCTTTAACAAACATTATTTAGATTTACATAACATAGACTATAACCCCGTTAACCGTTCACTTAACCTATCCTCCCCAGAAAGAGTTAATAATACCTTTTGGTTAATTCGACAATGATATTTTGGGACCTGTGACCTTTAGTAGTTATTTGTTATTCTAGCGTTCATAGGAGGAGTATGGGTGTGCACAATAAACTAGCCGGTGCCCAGAATAGAGTCCAAATTGTGTAGCATTGTTTCATATCACACACACAGACATACACACATACATATATACACACATCTACAAAATACACACACACACACACACACACACAATGTATCTTATTTGTATCACTTATGTTACTTGTATATTATTTGTAATTCGAAACCCATTCCCCAAATATGTAACTGTATATTTTCAGCCTTCTGCCTGCCAAGCTCTTTCAATACACCATTAATTATTATTATTTTTATTATTATTACACACACACACACACACACACACACACACACACACACACACACACACACACACACACCTCATCAGAAAGAACACTTGTGGCAGGTAGCTAAAGTGAAGCCAAGAATGATTTATAGTTATGAGTCATGTGAGTTTTTAGAGACTATTAAATAATATATGTTTGTCTTGTTGTTTCCCTAAAATCATACTAATTCACCTAAAACTTCCCCTAATATTATGTAAATTAGTCTGGTAACTCGATAGTATCCCTAAAATTATGAGATTTCTTTTAAAAATTCCCCAGTTACAAAATTCCTATGAAAATCCCCTAAAATTACGGAAATCCATCTAAAAATTTCCCCCAAGTTAATTTGAGCAGATGTCAATAAACACAGATTCTGGATCATATTGTCTAACACGATAAGATTATCTCAATAACTAAATAAAGAAAGTACAAAATTACCTGTATACGTTAATAACCTCCTAAAAATATTAGTATTCGACATTACTACATGGGTTAAGTTAGGTTAGGTCAGGTCAGGTTAGGTTAGGTCAGGTTCGGTTAGGTTGGGTTAGGTTAGGTTAGGTTGGGTTGGGTTGGGTTGGGTTAGGTTAGGTTAGGTTAGGTTAGGTTGGGTTGGGTTGGGTTGGGTTAGGTTAGGTTAGGTTGGGTTAGGTTAGGTTAGGTTAGGTTAGATTACTGCTACAGAAAAAAAAGTGTTTGTTGATTTTATTTTTTGTATAGACAAATTTTTTTATAAAAGTTTCGTTTCATCCTTGCTCTCACCCCTCTCCTCTTACCCCTCCTCTCATCCCTCTCCTCTTACCCCTCCTCTCATCCCCCTCCTCTCATCCCTCTTCTCCTACCCCTCCTCTCACCCCTCTTCTCCTACCCCTCCTCTCACCCCTCTCCTCTCACCCCTCTTCTCCTTTCCCTCCTCTCACCCCTCTCCTCTCACCCCTCTTCTCCTACCCCTCCTCTCACCCCTCTTCTCCTACCCCTCCTCTAACCCCTCACCCCTCTTCCCTCTTCTCTCATTTTACAAGTCTCCCCAGTCTTCTACACCCCAAATTTCCTCCATTCATCTCCTTCCACATCACCCACATCACCACCACCTCCCCAAACTTCCTTCCCTCCTTCCCCACATTCCCTATTCCTCCTCTCCCCCCCCCCTCCCAACATCCCCTAAATAAAGACATCCATTCACAAGTTTATAAAATAATCCTCAATAATAGACGCTATCCTTCTGTATAACAATAAAATATATATATATATAAGGGACGGGCCGTATATAGCGCGTATAAGGGATGGTTATATCAAGAGGCAATGGCTTTTATCCCTACAGTTTGATTAAGAGTTAAGAGGAGACTTAACCTCCCTCTTGTCTATATTACCTGGTGGTTAAAGCCGACAGTGAGAGAGAAGTTATTGGTGAATGCAGTTGACTGTCTGTGTCTGTTTCTGTAAATATCTATGTCTTTCTATCTGTCTATATCAGTCTCTATGTATATTTATCTGTCTATCTACTGACAACATTAGCTAAGTATCGCGTCATAACACACAGACGGCTCTCATTTCTCATAATCCCTTCCTACCTAAAAGTGAAACAAAATGTATTCACACAGGTCTTCTCATTTACAAATCAACAGGCCACACGGAGCTCTTTCAACACGACAGCAACACCCACCTACCATGATAAATCTACAGCGTGTAAGGGACCGGCTGCCGACAGGTTGGTATTAGCCTGGCCGTAAGTAACGTTGTTTTTAAATCAAAGTGCAAATGATGTTCCTTCGACGCTGCTGCTGTGGTGCTGGTGGTGGTGAGAAGGGAGGGGGTGGGAAGGGAGGAGGGGGTTGGAAGGGAGGGGGTTGGAAGGGAGGGGTGGGGAAGGAGGTGGTGGTGGGGAAGTGGTGGTGGTGAGGTGGTGGAAGAAGGGGGAAGAGGTGGAATGGAAGAAGTGGGAGGAACGTGGTAGTGGGAAGGAGGGGATAGTGGAGAGGGAGGGGGAGTGAGAGGTAGAGGGAAGAAAAGTGAGGTTAGAAGGGAGAGGTAATGAATATGGATAGAGGAGAAGGAGATGAGGAGGATAGGTGGAGGGTGTTGTTAGAGAAATATGAGTTGGTAAAGAAGACCCACCCACCCACATCCTTCCACACCCACCCACCCATATCCACACACACCCACCCATACCCACACACACCCACCCACCCACATCCTTCCACACCCACCCACATCCACACACACCCACCCATATCCACACACACCCACCCATATCCACACACACTACTGAAAAATCAATACACGTTTATTATTGTCACACAAATATCACAATTAATCTCTCTCAACAGGTTATCTCCACTTAATTATCTCCCAGGTGAAGTGAGGTGAAGTGAGGTGAGGTGAGTTACGTAGCCCCTCCGTGAGATAGCTGAGTGACGGCAAAGAGACAATGCGGTTCAATAATACTCTTTTCAGTGTCATATCAACATCAATAAAAATATAACACGAGAGAGGATTTAGTCCAGCTTATTTGTCTCTTTTTTCACCCACACAAAGTCCTCAGTCAGTATTTTCCCCGAGTTATTCATTCTGTCAAGAGAGAGTTTGGTGAATAAATTATATAAATTTCATGGACAAAAAATATGTTTGTCTTTTTCTTCTTTTTCTCAATTGTCCAGGAAATATTTTCATAGATGGTTTTGTCAGGAAAAATAGAAAAATATTGAGTAATTTGTTTATATAATTTTCTTCATTGCATTTTCACGATTTATGCTTTTGAGAAAAATATTATTATTTTTATTATTATTTTTTTCGGGGGGGGGGGGGAGGGGAGGGGGGAGGGGGGCGGTAGAGATGAAATATAACAAGAAATTTCTTTCTCGTATTATGTAAACAAAAGATACAAGAAAGAGGTCAATAATAAGAAGCATAAAGTTTGATTTAACAAAAGCCCGAAAGTGAACCACACAAAATCCCGAATTTGGAAGAGAGAAAGTGTATTCACCTTGAAGCCTAAGAGCCTTTTCCCCCAAAGATCATAAACAAAGACTTGATTCTTAAACAACAAACAAAACCTTGAACTACAGAGTGGGTTAAACAACAAACAAAGCCTTAAACAATATACAATAAGCCCCAAGTCCCACAGAAGAAGAAGAAAACAAAGAAAACTCATCAAGTCTCAAGACGCCAGAAGCCAGATCCTCCTCGACCCTGAGACGAACCTGAAGCCGTGGCCAAGAGTGTTCGGAGGCGGCGAGAGTGACGACAGGTCGGCCATAAAAACCGTGACAGACTGTCTGGTATTGGAAGGCCGAGATAATGGTAATATGAGGCACATGTATTTTAAATTCAACACATCATAAAGCGACCAACTCGGGAGATGAAACACGATACCAAGTCCCCTGGTTGGTACCCCTCCCCCTCCTACCACCTGGGACCTCGTTAACATGGTCGGTTGCTAATCTTGTAGACCTCTTGAGACTTCGTTATTGTGACTTGACTCTCATATGGTTGGTCTATCTCATACCAACCTCGTTAACTTAATCTGTGGCGTTATCTGTTGCTTATTATACCATTGATAATATTATTGCAATTCCTTCAAGACCTCGATAACGTAATCACCGCTCGTTTGGTACCTTACCCTCCACCCTCCACTCACTCCCTTCCTTACAATCTCGTTATTGTAATATACACACCTGGCCACTCTTATAAACCTCGATAATACAATCTGTATCTCTTACGACTTCGTTAATAGGAATATTGATATATTTGGTGCCTTCTATAACGACCCCCCCCCCCCACCCTTCCTTGCCTTATTAAATGTTTTAGTATATTTTAATCTCGATAATATGACCTGTTTCTATCCTCTAACCCGGCTAAGACGAATCTTGTTAGCTTATGCTTCTGAAAAGCTTCGTTGCTTCACATATAAAGTAAACCTTACCTTCTACAACCTCGATAACAGGTACAAGTATAGTTGAAGATATCAAGGAACCTCGATAACAAAGGCTACGATTTGTCTGATATATTTTGCGACCATTGATGGGTAGAGGAGAGGTGATAGCGGATGCCCTTGGGTACCTCACTATACCCAGCCTGGTGCCCCTGTGTAAGGCTTTTGTTAATGTGACCACCGACTGTTAACCCTCTTGCCTATAACCTTGATAACATAGATATGGATTGTTTAGGCATCACATACCAGCTCGCTAAGGTTGACCCCCTCCCTCTTCATTAACGTCTCGGTAAGATTAAACATATTCTTAGGGTTATCAAAACCAGTCTCGCTAAAGTCGATCCCCCTTCCCCCTTTCGTTAACGTCTCGGTAAGATTAAATATTATATCTTGGGTTATCACATCCAGTCTTGCCAAAGTTGACCACCAATTCAATTTTTTTTATGTCGAGAAGATAAACATATTTTCTTTGGTATCGTATTCAACCTTCGCTGAGGTCGACCACCGAGTAATTACCATCTACAGCAAGCAGGACTAGTTCGGTAACTCTAAAGGACTTCACTAAATTGAACTCTTATACTTGCCTGACACTGCCCAACACCACCACCCGTTACCACCTGGAGCCACCGAGATAATCAATGCTTTGTGTGTGTTCATTTTGACCTTTTTTTTTTTTATTCCTTTAACTTCCCTAACAAGAACCGTAACTTACTTGGTACTTCTCTTTAAACCTCAATAAACGCGATCAGTTTTCATTTTGGTGATCATAAAACCTCACCACTATCACCCATTAACAGATCCCATAAGCCAGACTTCCCGTTATGGACAGCACGTTGAATACTGAGCTCCTGATGCACATGGAAATAAAAATTGTACTCGGCGCTAAACTCAACCACCTTCACTTCCTCAACCGTAAAGTTATGTACAGTCCCCCTTCACTTGTGCGTTTACAGGGGCTCGTCATATCAACATTCCACAAATCATTACATTGATACATTTGTTTTAATATTGCTTTACTTTGATTCCATTGTATGTTTACGATTGCGAGTTTCCTTCTGTCGAATGTAAACAAACACAGGACATGCCACACTGCACAAAACCTGACGAGCCCCTGTAAACGCACAAGTGAAGGGGAGTATACCTATTCTCAAACATGATCGACTGAGGATATCACGGGCAGCAAGAACCAGAAATATTTTTAGGGAAAGAAGGTGAACACTGTATCCTCTCTTAGTTGTTATGTCTGGATTGAGAAGGATCGTATGGAGAGGAGGAGAGACAGAGCCTTTGTTTACCTCTTCTCTCTCAAGTCTCCAACGAAATTACTACAGCTGGTGACACTTCTCCTCCCGTGAACTAACCAAACACATCAACTAGTTAGTGTAGAGTCTTAGTGTAATTTTGACGCCATTTCCGCTGTGTTAATGGTGGTGTACTGTATAGTTCAAATGACCAGATCAGTTCTCGTATCACCAGTTAGGAGGAATATATGAGTGACACAAAAATTTCTTGTTTTATGGGCAATGTTAAGCTGCATTGACAGGCAGTCCCTCAAGCGGGAGATTTATTCCAGTCAGGTCAGGTTAGGGCGTTAGGCAGATATTTTAATTACTAACTCGGTAAAAATCAGCGAATGAATCCTGAATAAGGTGGATAGACTCTGGCCTCTGTTTTGTTTATATAATTAGTATCACCTGAAGATTAGACACCCAGGTTAGGTTAGGTTAGGTTACTGTTATGGTCATTAAAGTTCAGGTGAGATAACCTGGGGTGTCTAATCTGCAGGTGACACTATTTGCT
Organism: Homarus gammarus; assembly: GCA_958450375.1. NCBI lineage: Eukaryota > Metazoa > Arthropoda > Malacostraca > Decapoda > Nephropidae > Homarus > Homarus gammarus. The sequence goes on along the minus strand of CAUDMG010002367.1, from coordinate 1,415,882 downwards.
AGCAGGTTTACACGCTAATTACAGGTAATGCATAAATGATTAGCAGGTAATGATGGTGGAAGGTAAAGTGTGTCTCGAGAGTGAACGTGAGGTGGCAGGTTGATTATGTCTGGTTGATTGGTGCCGAATTGGTTGATTACTTTAGGTTTTGTGTTTGTTTGTCTGTCTATCTATCTGTCCATTTTTCAGTCCATGTGTCTGTCTGTCTTGATCCCTCCATCCTTCCCTCATTCCTCACTCCATCCATTCCCCTTCCCTTCATTCATCCTATCTTCCCTCCTTCCTCAAATTAATAACACACACACACACACACACACACACACACACACTCATTACGCATAATACAGAACTATTTTATGTAAATTAAATGACACCACAAAATTTCCAACAACCACACCACCTCCCCCACAACCAACCACCTCCCCCTCACCCTCCCTCCCCTACCCCCTAAAAACAAAAACAAAAATCACTCGAAAACACAGGCGGATGCGAGCATATAAGCATATTCGGTCAGAAGAAACAGGTATAAAATTTTTAAGCCCTGTTGCATATTGCATTCCGGATCTGGCAACGCTGCAAAACTCGTAGAGGCTGTGGTGAAATATGCAGGACGTGTATCATTCCTTATGCACAGCAGGGAAATACATTATAAAAACACCTCAGAAATGAAACAAACCCGGGGATAGGAGGGGAGGGGAGGGGAGAGGAGGGGAAGGGAGGGGAGGGGAGGGGAGGGGTAGGGGGAAGGAGGGGAGGGGTGGGGTAGGGGGAAGGGGAGGGGGGAGGGGAGGGGAGGGGGAGGGGAAGGGGGGGGGAGGGGGAAGGGGAGGGGGGAGGGGGAGGAGGAGGGGGGAGGGGGAGGGGGAGGGGGAGGGGGAGGGAAAGTAGAGGGAAGGAGAGAGAGAGAGAGAGGTAATGGGAGGGAGAGAAGAGGAAAATGGGGAGGGGGAGCGATGATAATTCTAGTTATAATTGTTTTGGCATCGAACTCGGATTCATATATGGATTACAAGAACACCACCAGAAATGTAAACAAAAGTGTGATGCACGATTGTCCATCATCCGGATACAAAAACACTTCAGGTATGTAAACAAAGGAGATACGGATTCTATTAGTGTTTAAAATATTCTCGAATAATTTGGTTTATAAAGGCATCACATAAACCAGCGTAAAGAAATTAAAACATACATCTATCATTGTTATCTGTCTGTCTGTTTGTCTGTCTATTCTTCAGTCCGTCTGTCTGTTTACCCTTCCTTGTATATATTAATAATCCCTCCATCTTTCCCTCACTCCCTCCCTCCCTCCCTCCTCCAGATATAATTCACTTCATTCACTCCATATAAAGGTATTCTGCACAGGTGAGGTAATCCCCATGTGTTAGGTGTTGACAGTGTATATAGCTGTTACCTTAATCTATATATAAATCATTATATACCTAACCTAACCTAACCTAACCTATGTGTTTTAGTGGAGTAAATTATGTTTTATTTATATTAAGAGGTTGAATATGAGGAGGCTTCAAGAGGCTTCCGATAAGCTGGTCAGTAAACTTAATTATATGATATATGATACTTACGTCAACATGAATTATGAGGTGTGTGTGTGTGTGTGTGTGTGTGTGTGTTTGGAGGGATGGGAGGGAGGGAATGGGTGGGACGGAGGGAAAGGGAGGGAGGGGAAGGAAAGAAGGAGGGAAGGGTGGGAGGGAGGGGAGGGGAAGGGTGGGAGGGGAGAGGAAGGGAAGGAGGAAGGGGGGGAAGGGTGGGAGGAAGGGAAGGGATGGGAGGGAGGGGATGGGAGGGACGGGAAGGGAAGGGAAGGAGGAAGAGTCAATCCCTACTGTATTTCTCCTGCAAAAAAACTATCTACAATAACTGTGTCCACACCCAATCACAGCTACCACACAGGGAGGTACTACCGCCCGGGAAGATATTGGAAGCATAATGTGTTGTCTAATGGTGGACCCTGCTGCCATATGTGACCAAGTCCCAGGTTGCTGATCTGACTTTCTGCCTCATTTACACACAATTGCAGGGTCTCAATTGTTTCTCTTACTTGACAACACAACATACATGCATTGTTTCTCACTATTTATTTCTTTTTTTATTTCTTTATAGTTCTTATTATTATTATTATTATTATTATTATTATTACTACTGTGATATTATTAGTATTATCATTATTATTTTATTTTACTTTTTATCATAAATTTTATGTACTATGAATAATTATTACATTTTCGCCCCCCAGGCCCTGATGTGGGTCAGTGACCTGTGCCCGGGTGGGCTAATCCCCGTAAAAAAAGAAAAAAAAAAATCACTGTCCACACCCAATCACTCTACCCCACAATCTCGGGGACCCAAACGTAACTAACCATTTTGTTCCTACGTGACAAATTGTCTTTGTAATTAATCAGAGACAAAAAAATGAGAGAGAGAGAGAGAGAGAGAGGGGGGGAGGGGGGAGGGGAGAATGACCTCTGCCAAACGCTGATCTCGGCACCCTAGGCTAAATGGACATTGGGAGGAAGATTCTGATACCGTTGTTTTTGGTCTGTTCGTCTGTGTGATTTGTCTCTGTCTCTGTCTGTCTGTTTCTCTTTACTCTCTCTCTCTCTCTCTCTCTCGTCAACAATTTAAATATTATCTTCGTCTCTTCATTTATTTCCATACTTTAAATTTATTCCTCTTCTCATTTATTTACTTTTTCAAAATTTCTTTCACAACGTCACAGGATTGGAACATGTATAGAAGTGTCCGTACGTCCGTGATGGTGATAACTCGAGGAAACTTGGTCCGTGGTTGTGATCTAACAAGGCCTCGAGCGAGATAGATAATGACTGGGTTAACTTTCATGTCTCGCGAGGTTCTGGCCTGTGTTCTCGTGGTCATCGTCGTCTTATTGTTTGCTTTAAGGAGTTTATGTTAATCGTTCTCACCTGTTTCTTCTTAATTAAAGGTGTTTAATCACATTACCTATAGGTAAATTCCCTTAGTTTATTTCATCTTAAGTTTAACCTAACCTAATCTACAGAAGATATCAATTAAATAATTCCTTCATCACCCCCCATCCCTTCCTCCATCACCCCCCCCCCTTTCCTTCCTTACCCCTCCCTTCCTCCAACTGTTGTTTACATAAGTCTCCCCTTCCTTATGTTTCTTGTTTATATCGGTCCTGCTTGTTTACACTTATTTTATACTTTTATTGTTTGTTTACTTTCTCCCAGTTTACTTTTTGTTTACATGCATTAATTCTTATTCATTTCCACTTCAGTATAAATCTATTACAGTTTACAATTAAGTTTGCATCCAACAGTTAACCTTAACACACACACTCAAGCGGCTTCTGTTGGGGGTGAGACTTATCAACAACAAAAACACGACCACCACCAAAAACAACACGAACAACAATATTAACACCAACACAAACTTCACCACCACCACCACCAACAACAACAACAACAACACAATAATAATAATAAACAAATAAAAATTCTCAAATTGTAAGCAAGAAATTTTACCTGTTCGATATATTTAAATCCCCAATGTGAGATCTTAATTATAGCTTACAGTCAAAATCTTCCTCAGTGTGAAAGTCGTCGGCAAGAAGAATTAGAAGGAGGGGGAAGAGGAGTAGGGGGGAAGAGAAGAAGGAAGAAGAGGAGGAGGAGGAGGAGGAGAAACAGGAGGGGGAAGAGGAGGAGGGGGAAGAGGAGGAGGGGGAAGAAGAGGAGGAGGGGGAAGAGAAGAAGGAAGAAGAGGAGGAGGAGGAGGAGGAGGTGAAACAGGAGGGGGATGAGGAGGTGGAACAAGTGGTAGAGAAGGTAGAGGAGGTGGTAGTGGTAATAAAGTAGGAAGAGGGGGGAGAGGAGTAGGTGGGGGAAAGGGAAACAGAAACATAAAGAGAATGATAAAGACAAAAAGAGGAGGTAGACGAGACAACAACAAGAAGATTCTGTTTATTAGACCAAGGAAGTGTTCCTCTCAATCATCTCCCATTAGAGAACTCCTTGTGTTAAGCATCTGCCTCCCCTCCCCCCCCCCTTCCCCTTGCCTGATACCTGGAGAAAATACCTGTATATTCAACACGGGCACACCAGGTAACTCGAGCCAATTATCTACCTGTAAACGTTTTTGGTATTAGTGGGCTATTATTAATATTTTCTTGTATTATAATTATTAGGTACAGGTGTGATTATTATCGCCAGGTGAGAGACAGAGTAAGGAGAGTGGGCAGGTGAGGGGTGGGGGGTGGAGTGGGCAGGTGAGGGGTGGGGGGTGGAGGGGGTAGGTGAGGGGTGAAAGGGGTAGGTGAGGGTGGGGGTGGACGTCCAGGTGGGTTAGGTGGGGGTGGGGTAGCTTGAAGGGGAGAAGGGTTCATGTATTTACCTTTTGGACTGTCGGGGCATATTGTGTGTGTGTGTATGTGTGTGTATGTGTGTGTGTGTGTGTTACAGATAATAGTGCAGGGTCGAGTTTTTACCTTAAACGTAATATAATAATCAAAGCTGTAATTATCTGGTGATTAAATTGACATCGTTAATTAGGTCACGACTAATCTACCCACTAATCTATATATCTACTCTCTCTCTCTCTCTCTCTCTCTCTCTCTCTCTCATGTATATACGTCAAATTACAATATTCTTTAGTCGCGTTTATCAATAGTATTTTAAAGGTGTCAGATATATAAAGTCCTATGATGATTATAATGTTATACAAAACTAGTAGACAGACAGACAGACAGACAGACAGACAGGCAGGCAGGCAGGCAGACAGACGTGAGGTATTGTCAGCTTAAGTACGGCAATGATTTTTCCAGTGACTGTCGTGTAGTACGTGGGTGGCGAGGAGAGAGAGAGAGAGAGAGAGAGAGAGAGAGAGAGAGAGAGAGAGAGAGAGAGAGAGAGAGAGAGAGAGAGAGAGAGAGCCGGATACGTAATTAAAGCAGGATGTAGGTAAAAAGCCGGATATATGTAAATAAAGCCGGTTATAAGTCAACACAATCAGGTCTTGTTTACACTCTGGGACAAGTCAAACTTTAGCAGGTGAGTACAGGTAACACAATCCCACAGGTAACACAATCCCACAGGTAACACAATCCCACAGGTAACACTCCTACAAGTAACACAATCCCACAGGTAACACAATCCCACAGGTAACACAATCCCACAGGCAACACAATCCCACAGGTAACAATCCTACAAGTAACACACTCCCACAGTGGGTATTTACATCATTGTTCGAGGACTGGTGACGCAGCTGGTGTGGTCGAGGACTGGTGACGCAGCTGGTGTGGTCGAGGACTGGTGACGCAGCTGGTGTGGTCGAGGACTGGTGACGCAGCTGGTGTGGTCGAGGACTGGTGACGCAGTTAGTATGGGTCGAGGACTGGTGACGCAGTAATATGGGTCGAGGACTGGTGACGCAGCTGGTGTGGTCGAGTCAGACAAAGAAGACCTTCGCCTTAGCATGTTGTCACGAGGAGAACAGCGGCGTGAGGCAGGTATTAGAGAGAGAGAGAGAGAGAGAGAGAGAGAGAGAGAGAGAGAGAGAGAGAGAGAGAGAGAGAGAGAGAGAGAGAGAGAGAGAGATCAAGTATAACAGGTGCAAGGTAACATGAGTAAACCAAAGGAGGAACAAAAAAACAGAATAACAGACACAAAAGGCTGAAAACGTGCATAAATAACATGATAAAAGAACAAACAAAAGAAAACAAAAATAATAAGACAGAAATAGACATAACGTGTACTTGTGGAGCAAAAAAAAATTATATAAAAGAAAGTTTGAGAAGGAGAAATTTAAGCCAGAAAAGGGTGTTTGAATCCATTAGTTAACACCACGTTAACTCAAAGCCACGGGAAGATGAGACAATGTTGCATGTACTATGTTGTCTTTCGCCGTAAACAACAGTAATAAAAACGAAGAATGATTTTTACTTAAGTCGGATGATTATTGTCGACATTATATATATATAAAAACACAATAACGAAGAAGGGAAGGAAGAAGAAGAAGGAGGAAGAAGAAGAGGGAGGAAGAAGCAGTTAAGGTTTAGGAGAAGTACAAGAAAAAGAGAAGGAGAAGAAATGAAGAGAGGTGGAAAAGATGAAGAAAAAGAAGTAGGAAGAGAAGAAGAATTTGAAGAAGAGGCTAAATACACTTGAACTGTATCAATAATCCCAGAGTAGTGGTTGAGCGAGTTGTCTGGCCCGGTAGTGGTCCTTGCGAGGAGGAGGGCGTGCGGGCGGGCGGGCGGGCGGCAGTCGGGTGGGGGTAATCGGGTGGGGGTAATCGGGTGGGGGCAGTCGGGTGGGGGCGGGGACGGGTTGGGCGGCATCTCAGCTCACACGCGAGAGGAGAATCAGTGTACAAATAATCACAAGAATGAGGGCAGAGGCTGTGTGGCCAGGACCTGGTGGTGGTGGTGACGGAGAGGTGCCTCAGCGACGCCGCCGGTTTATCTTACCTAACGGGTCTCAGTGACAGTGTTTACAATGGCTTTTCTGCAACTCATTTATGCCTGCCCACAGCCCCTGCGTCCGCCTCCCCTCCGATCGATCGCTGTTATGGGATTATGGCGCCTAAATAGCCCGTAGATAGTGGCGACGGGATATGAGAATGGGCGAAGCTCTTGGGAGGGCGTGACTGTCACCGTGCAACTTCTCAAGGGGACTCAGTGTCCACCTTCGTCGCTGATGCCAACACGTACGGGAAAAACGGACACTTTCCATACCGTCGCTGCCTTAGGAAAGGATTCTTTACTCCTTCGTGTACAGGATGAAAGTTAAAGAACCTTGATCAATCTCCCCAGAGTAGGATTACCTCAGAGGCCGTGTGGTAATTTCCCATCAGAAGTTGAAGGACAAAGGTAGCAACAACCGCCCTTCTTCCCGCCAAGAACCCTTCCACTCTTTGTTTATTTCTCGGCCACTTTGATAGACGTCTGAAGTGTCGGGGGAAGAGAGTCCTAACCCCAGGCCCCTCGGACAGTGGAGAGAGGACCCTGGACACCGGACCATAGCCAGGGGTTTGGCGGGACCCCGAAGCCACCCCAAGGTTTGTCAAATGATGTGGTCATTCTGGAATTTTGTGTCAACACCAATGAGTCGTCGACGTAAAGTGTCAGTTTTTATTTTCCCAACACACTTTATTCTCTGTATGGCATTCTTGTGAAGGCTTATCCGATGTTTTTTATCCAATGCTTTTTTTGTTCTGTCTATTCTTAGAAGTTTATTACGTCGGGAATATTGTGAGCTCTCTTTACGTGTATATGAAGGTGAGTACGTGAGAGGGGATAAACAAACACACACACAAACACAAACACACACTTATAAAATACACACATACAGCATTGATAGGTTAACTTACTTGTACTTACCAACGATACATTGACCTTTTGAGATACTTTCAATTATATTTACCTGACAAGTTTCTTCACCTTCTCTCTTGGATAGAAAAAATATTATCACTTGTAAATAATTAATATTTGATAAACGTTCATCAGCAAACGGCAGAATAGAACGTGTGTGTAGATATTTATTTAAGAAGGAATTAGTTTTGTAATTAACAGATGTACACTTGTCAATAACAGATGTAACAATCTTCTTAATGAAAACGACATTATTCTTATCTGTCAAGCTACTGGAGCTATTAAGATAGTCTTAGATTAAGTCATTTTCTCTTGTATTTCTCTCTCTAATTCTCAATTTGACTATTTCTATCTCCTCTTTATTGCCGTCCCTTGAGCTCACACACACGCACCCACACCCGCACACCCACACACCCGCACCATCCACCACACACACACACACACACACTAATCGTAAACACACAGGCCTCGGTCCCACTCTCCCACCAATCTTATAAAGCCACAAACCTCTGCCGTAGATCTTCAACAAACCCATCTACTGTAGTAATCAAAGAGGGAACGTTTAGCTTATTTACATACTGGCTGTGTGAGGGGAGAGAGAGTGTGTGGCCAGACCCAGTGTTTACAAGAGTGTAGGACCCGGATTCCCAGACGTTTGGAAGAGTATTTTTCCCCCCTGGCTCAAGATGTGACGATGTATCTAATTGGTTCACTTAAAGTTCTTGTGTAAAGGTGGATTCTTATTGGTTCGTAAGGTTAAAGATGTGATGTGACGATGTATCTAATTGGCTCACTTAAAGTTCCTGCGTGAAGGTGGATTCTCATAGGTTCTTAAGTTTGATTTTTCACGTTTTTGAGCTTGTGACAACATACTTAACCGGAACTCTTCAAATATGACAGACACGGATTCCCAAAGGTTCACAAGACTAAATATTGGCTCAGGACGGTGAGTTTGACAACGTATCTGACTCAAATAAACTACGACCCACAGAAGGATTTTCAAAAGTTTTCTCATCAAATTCTTGGATCACCTGAAGTTTAACCCCACCAGCTTATATCACCTGATGATTAAACACCCTGAAGCAGCCTGGGGAGGTTAGGTTAGGTTAGGTTAGGTTAGCTCAGGTTAGGTTAGGTTAGGTTAGCTCAGGTTAGGTTAGGTTAGGTTAGGTTAGGTTAGCTCAGGTTAGGTTAGGTTAGGTTAGGTTAGCTCAGGTTAAGTTGTTTAATCATCAGGTGATAAGTTGGGGTGCGTAACTTTTAGGTGTTCCGCTGAAATACAAGTCTGGTGGTCAAAATAGCGATGATATTTCTCTACGAATGTACTATATAACAAGATGCACGGCGGGGGGGGGGAGGGGGAGGGGAGATTAACATACAAGTCTTTGGGATTCCAGAACATCCTCCTCCTCCTCCTCCTCCTCTTCATTATCATCCCTTCCCTACATCTTTTCCTTCTCCAAGTACAACTACTCTTCCACCTCCTCCTCTTCCTTCTCAACATCCTACTCCCCTTCCTCATCATCATCATCATCCTCCGACGCCACCGCGACTGTCAACAACTCCTGCTTGTAAACAAATACTCCTGGAGTCTCCTTTCCCTCACCCCCTCCCTCCACCTTTACACACTCGGGGGTTTTCACTCGTAATTGAACCTTTTGTGGCCACCGACGTCTTCATCCCAGCACACGTGACTCCCCTCGCCCCCCCCCCCCTCCTCCTGCCCGACCCCCTCCTTCCCGGGAAATAGTTTTGATCCGCAAGGGGTTCTGTCCTCGGCGTGTTGAAGGAGGTGGTGTGTGGTGCCTCTCTCACCCACAAAGGCTCACATGACAAGACAACAAGAGGCTCGACATCCGTTTGTTTAGTATTGAATTTTTTTTTTTGAAGTGTGTTGAATATTTTATGAGTGTTGTCAATCGTTTGTTTATCTTTGTATTAATGGTTTTTGTTTACATTTACGTGGTATTAAAACAAATATACTATTTGTTGTTTACTAAAGAGTGATCTATTTATATCCTTGTAGACCCCCAAAAAATTTTAAGGTTGTGGTTTATTTAAGAGTTGTTTATTAATAATGATTTGTAAATGATCTAGAAATTTAGTGAGAACAGCTACAAGGGCGACAAGCTTAGGTCTTATTATGGAGAGAGAGAGGCAAGGCTGAGATGATCTAGTCCTGTGGCAAGACGAGAGGAGGAGGAGGAGGAGGAGGAAGAGGAGGAGGAGGAAGAGGAGGAATAGGAAGACGAGGAGGAAGAGGAAGTGAAGGACATCAATATTTTAAAACAACGAGACAGACTGACAGATACGTGGACAGACAAAAATTCGCACACACAGAGAGAGAGAGAGAGAGAGAGAGAGAGAGAGAGAGAGAGAGAGAGAGAGAGAGAGAGAGAGAGAGAGAGAGAGAGAGTGTGTGTTTGTGTCGGTATTCCGAAAAGTTACTTAACGATTGCCTGGAGGACGTCTTATCAACCCATAACAAACTTGAAGAAAAATATACAGTCACACGCTGCCACACTCAGCCGGACCCCCCCCCCCTTTTGAGTGCCTGTGACGTCACCTGGTACCTGAAGATTATGAAAACAAGAGATAAACACGAGGGACCTGTTGGAGGTGTAGAATACCTGTATGTCTGTCTGTCTGTCTCTCTCTCTCTCTTTCTATGTCTCTCCATGTCTCTGTCTGTCTGTCTCTCTATGTCTCCCCATGTCTCTGTCTGTCTGTCTGTCTCTTTCTCGCCTGTGTGAGAGTATGTGTGTGTTACTCTCCTGTCTGTGTGTTTGTTTCTGTCTGCCTGCATCTGTCTTTCTATTTGTGTGTGTGTGTCTGTTTCTTTATCTGTCTGTGTCTGTCTGTCTCTCTCTCTCTGCCTCTCTATCTGTCTTATAGATATCCACATCTGCGACACACACACACACACACACACACACACACACACACCTGCTACCCTCGACACATCTTCCCCCTTTCCCTCCCCTCTTACCCCCTCCCCTCGTGTAAACAACAAGGGGAGGGGAAGGAGGGGGGTTTGGGCAGTCATCCACAACACTAACTGAGGGGAAGTGGTTTATGCCAGTTAATGTCTCGTCTAAACTCCCCTCGTTATGATATTATTATTTTCCCCTCGTCAGCTGCGTCAACGACCTCGTTAGATGCAGCTGGAGTGATCTACTTGCACTCTCACAGGTCGTTGGAGATGAATTGACGACCTGTTTGGTGTTTAACTGTAGTAATGAACTGCTAGGTACGACTTTTGGGTACATTAGTAATTAATTAATACGACACGTTAGGTACAATCCTGAAACAATAACATGTTACCTTGAGTTATTTTCTTTTTACCTGTAATTAAGTCTCATTACCTGTATCTATTAGCTCTCTATATACAACCATTAATGTATCTCTTAACTCCTCACATGTTTATTTTAGTCCTTTACCTGTAATTAAAATCTCTCAGGTGACGCTACATCACCTCACATACAACCATCATATAACAAACATACTGTACAC
>CAUDMG010002367.1:1377500-1400000 GCA_958450375.1 Homarus gammarus | reverse complement strand
GTAATTACCTCGGGCCGGAGACTATATCATATATAGAAATATTAAGCTATAATATACCGGCTATAAAGTCAGCTATAATCACCTCGATACTCGGAGCTGTCAGTCATGAGGTAAAGGTTGTGACGTCAGTGATTGTTGTTCAGCTGAGAAACACGCCGCTAGGCCAGGCTCTAATACACCGCTTATATTGGATCTTAATATCTACTTACATAATAATACCCAGTTGAAAATTAAGTTTGATAATTAAGCTTTTAACATCTGTGATATATAATTAGTGGTGTTTAAATTTTTTTTTTATTTAACATGTAACTGAAGCTTAAGTTATCATGGAGTATAATGAAGAATGATTTAATGCTGTGCTCACTTCTTGATGAAATTGAATAAAAGTTTTTTGTATCTGTGTTTTTTTCCAGATATTATAATTTATTCTATAATGACGATGTTTGTTTTTTTAACCAGACAAACTAACAATTTAATTCCTTAAAAAATATTTAATTCACGTGTATTAAATAATCATTTCAACTTATGTTTGTAGAACGAAGTAATTTTGAAGTGCAGTAAGATTGACGAATATCTCTCTCTCTCTCTCTCTCTCTCTCTCTCTCTCTAGGACTGCTTTCGCTTCCTCATCAATTACACGTTATTAAGAGCTGTCTAAATATTTGTTAACCCTACTCCTTTCTCCCCCCCCCCCCCTCCTCCTTTTTCCCCCACCACCTCGTCTTCCTTCCTCGTCCTTCTCCCACCCTCTTCCTCCTATCTGTCCTTCTCCCCCTGTTCTCTCCCCCTCCATCTCCTACCCCCTCCCCCTCCCCCTTGATACCGTTCAATACATCACCTTCACCTGTTATGTTCCCATCAGTCAGGTGTTTAATTGCATGACCTGCCTCTCACAGCACGACACCTCCTCACCTGTGCCCTCACCTCTACCTCTACGTCTACCTGTGTTCTCTATTGGTCTCTATACAACTCTTAGGTCTTGAGAGATACAAACATACACACACACATATATAATACACACACACACACACACACACAGCAATAAACAGGTAGACTATTAGGAAAGACAACCTCTGTGTGGACTAATATCCTGCCAAGATGGTGGAAGATAACCCATTAGTCCCTCAATACCTGTCCTGCTACTCTGAATTACAACAGGTATAAGCTTATGAAGGAAACAACAACAACAGTAACAACAACAGCAGCAGCAACAACAACTAAGTAGTGTATATGCAAACGAACTGAAACTCAATACACACAACACTACATAAGTTATATATTAATGATAAAAATGTATCAGTATTCTATATTTACAAAAAACTGATCATGTTGTCACACTACAAAACGGGGGATCCAATACTGTTAATCTCAACACAAAACAAAACAAATGAGCATCGTAGTTTGCTGTTTACATCCTCCTTCCCCAGAAAAAGACAACAAATTCTTCAATAAACTTCAATAAAATCTTATACCTCAAAAACACATTTAATCAGTGATCTCTACCCATGTTTAATCTTAAGACAACAAAAGTATAAAAAAATAAAAAAGTGACTCGGATGTTTTTTTTTTCCTTATCTTTCAACATTTATTCATTTTTTTTCTAATATATGGAGAAAGAATGTTAAAGAGACGATAGTTTTAACTCCTCCCCGGGTGAATGATGGTGGAGCAGTGGGCGTTTAGTGTTTTGGTGTAATAAATAAGATCTCTATTGGATATATTGTGTATGAGAAATAACACACACACACACACACACACACACACACACATATAATTAACATTTCTTCAATAATAATTCTTTCAGTTAAATACATCAAATATATATAATAAATAAAATCTTATCAATAAATTTACCTTTAATTTATACAGAAAATACAGGTACACAATATATATAGATAGTGTAGGTGTATAAACAATGGTAAACAACAAATAATCAATAATAAAGATGGGAATAAGGAGATAACCCGAGATAAATGAGAAATGAAATAAATCGTTAGAAATGAAAGAAAGATTTTACGATTATTAAAGAATTCAAATAAAAAAGAATATTTGTAGAATGAAACTGAAGGATGATGAAAAAATGACTAACTCTCTTAAACTATTAACCTCTAAAAATATCATCCTCCAAGAGCTGTTTATCCTACAAAAACTATTACCCTCCAAGAAATGTCCCTCCAAAAATTATTACCACCTAAACTTATCACCAAAACAACTCCTCAAAAAGTATTACCCTCCAAAACTATTATTACCATACAAAAGTTATCATCTTCAAAATCTATTACCCTCCAAAAGTACTTCCCTCCCAAATTTATTATCCCTCCTAAGACTCAACCTTACCACACATGATCCAGGAAGGGAAGGGAGCACCATTTGTCAGCGGGTGAACCTCAACAACGACAGACTTACACCTTGACGTCGTAAATTGACTTTTCTTTTTTTCATTATTTATTTATTTTTTATTTTTACAGTTATGAATATTTACTTTATTTCTGTCATGTTTTCTTTGGGGGGAGATCTATTTCATATGTGTGTGTGTGTGTGTGTGTGGTGTCTGTGTGTCTGTCAGTAGAGTCTCTCTCTCTCTCTCTCTCTCTCTCCCTTTTATAGAATTTACGCTGACCCACTCGAGTTGACCTAAACTTTTGATGGGCTGTCTCCGGTTAGGTTAAATTGGGCTAGGTTAGGTTTAATTGGCTTAGGTTAAGGTGGGTTAAGTTAGGTTAAGGTGGGTTAAGTTAGGTTAAGGTGGGTTAAGTTAGGTTAAGGTGGGTTAAGTTAGGTTAAGGTGGGTTAAGTTAGGTTAGGTTTACACCAGGAAGTTTAATCAAGTAAAATAAGTTAGGGTGCGTAATCCTCAGGTGATTCCCCCCCTCCCTACCTTGGGTTTAGTTGTCTTTGTATCGAGTTTCAGAGCCCAATAGTGACCCGCGCATCCATCACGCTGGAAAAATACACCAGCCACTCTTAACTTAACGACAGGGTAAGGACGAGGGCTTAAGATGGCCACAAGTTCAACCCCTCGAGAAATGGTCCTTGAGCGACAGATAAGATTGTTTACCTCCTTGGACGTCTCCTTTGGGGGGGGGGGGGTGTCCGAGGGGGGGGGGGGGATGTCCGAGGGGAAGGGGAGTGTCCGAGGAGTGAGGGGTTCGAGGGGGAGTAGCTCCTCCTCCCACAATACCTAAGAATCTCTTCCCCATCACCACCTCCTCTTCTTCTTCTTCCTCCTCCTCCTCGCTCTCCTTTATTACTCAACTAATACCATCTTTCCCCATCTCCCCACATCCCAGGCCCATCATCCCCACATCCCAGCCCCATCTCCCCACATCCCAGCCCCAATCTCCCCACATCCCAGCCCCATCCTCCCCACATCCCAGGCCCATCATCCCCACATCCCAGGCCCATCATCCCCACATCCCAGCCCCATCATCCCCACATCCCAGCCCATTAACCGACATCTCTCCCCATCTTCTTTAAGTGAGTTTTCAGTATGTGTGTGTGTGTGTGTGTGTGTATATATATATGTGTGTGTGTGTGTATATATATGTGTGTGTGTGTGTGTGTGTGTGTGTGTGTGTATGTGTGTGTGTGTGTGTGTGTGTGTGTGTGTGTGTGTGTGTGTGTGTGTTTTGTTGGTTCTGGTCAGGGCCATCTTAGGTAAGGTAAGGAGACCAGGGGATTAAGGGATCAGGGATACGGAAGGAGTGAAGGAGGTGGTAGGTACGAGAGAGAGAGAGAGAGAGAGAGAGCGAGAGAGAGAGAGAGAGAGAGAGAGCGAGAGAGAGAGCGAGAGAGAGAGAGAGAGAGAGAGAGAGAGAGAGAGATGGAGGTTGACATAGATGATTCCAAGTGGTGGTGGAAGAGGGGATGGAGGGGAGGGAGTGGTGGAGGAGGGGATGTAGTGGTGGAGGTAATGATGGAGGAAGGGGAGGAGAGAGAGGGAGGCGGAGATAGTGATGGAGGTGGGGAAAGAAGGAGAGAGGGAGAGAGAAGGAGGGAGGGAGAGGGTCAACCTTAGAGGGGTCTGGTGATGGTGGTGACTGGTTGCTTTGACTCGACTGTTTAGAGTAGACTGTTTAGAGTAGACTGTTTAGAGTAGACTGTTTAGAGTAGACTGTTTATCATACGTTGAAAATAGAAAGACTGTTACCTTGACTGGAGCTTGACGTCACTGTATCAAACTGTTGAAATAACTGACAGGTAGATGCGAGGTATAGGGTTAATTTTTAAAGCTTTTTGTACAATTTAATTATTATAAAACATATATAACCTAACCTAACAGACTGTAACTGTGACTGACTGACTGACTGACTGAGTGGTTATGACTGTAGCGGTTTGTGAGCCGAGTCTTAACATGAAACAATCTCTCTCTCTCTCTCTCTCTCTGGTTCCATGAAGAGGATCCTGCATGGATTGTGTGGGTAGCGAGGTTGTGTGGGTAGCGAGGTTGTGTGGGTGGCGAGGTTGTGTGGGTGGCGAGGTTGTGTGGGTGGCGAGGTTATGGTTGTGTGGTTGTCGTGCTTGAGGGGGGGCTGACTGGTTGGCCTGCAGCTGGTGGACCAGCATGGACCTTGATGGACCAGTATGGCCCTGGTACACCAATATGGCGAGAGGTTATCTGTCGCTGTACACTGCTGTCACTCACTCGTGCCCTGGGTCTCCGCCCTTGCACGCCCTCCTCCACAGGGCCCCCTCACCCCCCTCCCTCTCACCTACCCCTCACTTGTGCCATCTTGAGTTCCAAAGACTCAAAAGTTCGTAAGGTAAATTCTCCCCCTCCCCCCTCCTCCTACACTGTTACTGCGAGAACCTATCCTCACCTCGTCCCTCTTAACGCTTGAGGGCCAAAATGTGTCTCGGATGTCTGTTCTAATTCTCAAAGGTTAATACGACATCTTCCTTCCCTCTTTTCTGGTAAATGGAACTTGGAGAGGGTATATGTATCCACAGCGGCCCGTATTGCCAAAGGTTCGTCCGATAAATCTCTCTCCATAACTGCAGATGTGAGAACGAATTCGCAGTGAATCGTCCTCGTAACAAATTATGGCGTTGGGTTTATACGGAGACTCTACCGTAACTAAAAGCGTTAAGGTAAAAAAATATAAATATATATATATATTCAATTCACGTATCTTTTAAGGTTCATAGACTTTAAGATTCACAAAGATTCTCACGATAATTTGTTCCCCTAGAGTGGCTAGAGGGAGGGGAAAAAAAACATTGCGTTACGGTACATTTTCAGAGTAATTTTTCCCCGCCGCCTGTAAGTTGTATGATGCTGGAACCAATTAGATGTGTTCTCAACTTCTCACATCTCCAGTGAGAGGAGGAAACGATATGACCTACCAGCACAAATTTCTGAGAATCTGGGTCTTAATTTCTCACCTGTCTGATTACTAATTGTTTTTTTTTTGTTTTTTTTGGAGGGGGGGAGGGGGGTGGGTGTGTGGGCGGGGGATCGGTGGGTAGATGGGGGGTAAATCTGTACCTATCCTATATATTCTATCCAAATTCCCGACTTTCTTGACGTAACTGACAGATGTTTTTCCCTTGAGAGAGTGAATCGTCCTTGCATAGTCTATTGTTTACATTTGTTTCCCGCAGGACCTATAGACCTCACCCGGGACCTCTCTTGTTTTAGTGAGCGATGTCCTTAGTCTTCATCTCACGGCTACCAATGAAATGTGTACGTATGCTAACCTAACCTTACCACATTATTTTTCTTCTGATATAAATATATATATAATGTTGTTGACGAGCATCTAATAATAATTCTAAGTTGGTATTCATAATTTATTCATTATGGGTTTGTATTTTGTGGTCTTGTGCCGTTAGTTAGTTAATTAGTGTGCGTGTGGTTGTTTTAACTTACTGCTCAAATCACTGAACTATTTTTGTGCAGTAAAACTTTTATTGATAAAACCATTACAACAACGAAAATAATACTACTAATAATACTACTACTACTACTACTACTACTACTACTACTAATAATAATAATACTACTACTACTACTACTACTACTACTACTAATAATAATAATAATAATAATAATACTACTACTACTACTACTACTACTACTACTACTACTAATAATAATAATAATAATACACTGCACTAATAATACTTAGACATTTCTTATGCTCTGATTAAAGCAAGTGTTTGTGCAGAAAGCTATCAGCCTGTTAAGAGTGTGTGTGTATGTTTGTGTATGAATCTAGTAGTGTATGTTTGTGAATGTATGTATCTGTATATTGTGTGTGTGTGTGTGTGTGTGTTAGGTAATGGTTTTAATATCCCCCCTTAGTGCTTTGTGCCAGATCTTAAGTTGGGTGAACTCGGCTGTCAGATTCCTCCCGTGATCTTTCTCTCACTGTCAACCGCGAATATTACCTGGTTCTTATTTGCTCTTAACACTGTGACACCTTTGGTAAATTTTTCTTCCCTTTGTACACACTGTTTACTGCTTGACATATCTGACTCTCTTGTGTTTTGGTGTTTGTCTGTTGTGTTTTATTATTTTTTATCATTGTCTATACTATTATCAACATTGTTATTATTAGTTACTTACATTTTCATTACAAATATTTTCATTATTGTTGTTCTATATCACTATTATTATTATTACCATCATTATCATTTTCTACAATCATTCAAATCATTAATAATTTCCAACTTATTCTCTTCTAACCTAACTCCTAACTCCTCATTTACAGTCTCAGTTAACCCAATACTTTCATCAGATAACAAACAAGTGTCAACAACAGAGACAGAATCCCCCTCGTATTACTTTTTTTTCACCTGAGATAGATGTCATAGTGACCGCCATTCACTTCAGGTGCGTTTAAGGTTCCCCAAGGTGAGTATCCAATCTAGATTATGACGAGCTGTCTCCTCTTCTAGAAACCTAACCTAACCTAACGTAACCTAATCTTACCTTGTGAGTTCTGTGGTTGAGATCTTTGTGGTTAAAACAAGTTAGTTACATTAATTTAATAGTTAGATATGATCACAAGGCTGGTTTGGTTCATGTTTGCCACCGGTTTAGAGTGGTGGCGTGGTGTGGTGGTAATAGTGGTGGTAGTAGTAATAGTGGTGGTGATAATAGTGGTGGTGATGGTAATAGTGGTGATAATAATAGTAAAAGTGGTTGTTGTGCATTATGGTTTGTATATGAAATTCCTTTTATTAATATTGTTTTTTTCTTATTCAATTTACCTAATTTTCAGTTTCATTCAGTTTCTTGTCACTATGTATAACACCTTCATTCATTACGTTATTATTCTTATTATCGTTCATTATTTAATTCTATTCGGGTGTAAATTTCTGAATAATTTTGGTGCCTTGTAATCAGGTTCAACTTTGCTAATTCATTACTCTTATTCCCATCACAGTCAAATATTTTAGGTTATTATATTATTTTACCGCGAATTTTATTAAGATTAATAAAGGTTTACGAATATAACTTTTATTTTTATTGTTACTATATTATCATTCATATTATTCTTAATTATTTCTCGAATTTATTTTCTCAAAATTTACTACAATATCAATTTTATTATCCTCAATTATCTACTTTATTTTTATTAATTAAATAATCTGCTTATTTGGTCGATTTAACACTACTTATGACTTAAGTAATTCATTTGGGCTACTTTTATTATTGTAACTTTTATTTATTTTATTCAACTCTTTTATTTGAATTTAAGTGGAATACAATTTAATTTTATTGAATCTCTCTATATGGTTAAATATCATTACTTTATCCAGCTAATTAATTGTTTCCTCTCAATTAACTAAACTCATCTATGTCAGGTTGTGAAATATATAACTATTTTTGTTGTTGTTGTGTTTGTTGTTGTTGTTGACGTCAGAGGGGAGAGGAAGCAGTCTGTGGCCTGTTTGTTCTGCTAGGGACTTGAAATATCATTATGACGCCCAGGAAATGTGTGTGATGACTAATGATCCACCTTTTCCCGAGCCCCAAGAGACGTATGTTTACCACCTACTCTCTCTCTCTCTCTCTCTCTCTCTCTCTCTCTCTCTCTCTCTCTTTCTAGCTATTTCCATTCCATTCTTTATCGCTTATTATTATCATCTGCTTCATATTATTCATCTATTTAATTTTATACCTCCCTTCCCTCCCTCATCTCCATCACCTCTCTCCCTCACCTCCTTCCCTCCTTCAATCACCTCACCCTCTCCTTCCCTTACCTCCCTTCATCACCTCCCTCCCTTACCTCCCTCACTCCACTCCACCTGCTTCTCCTCAGTGTTCTCTCCTCTCTGTGCATGGCAAGACCCACTAACTCAGTCATGCACGACAGGCATTACACGTCTCAAGTGCCTGGCGAGACGGGTCGGGTCCCTAATCCATACTCATGTCATACACGCGATTCGAAAACATGTTTGCTTGTGTAAGCCTGAGTCACTGAGTCCATGAGAGGGAGGAGTGGGCTAAGAAAGAATAGAGGGAAGGAGTGGGAGAAAGGGAGATATAGAAGGGGAATGAGTGGGAGAAAGGGAGATATAGAGAGGGAGATATAGAAGGGGAAGGAGTGGGAGAAAGGGAGATATAGAGAGGGAAGGAGTGGGAGAGAGGGAGATATAGAAGGGGAAGGAGTGGGGAAAAGGGAGAGATAGAAAGAGTAGGAGGGAGAAAGTGTGAGAGGGAAGGAGGGAGATAGGGAGGAGTAAAAAACGCGAGTGACATAGGGAGGGGGAGAGGGGGAGGCGTGAAAAACGAGAGGGAAAGAGTGAGAGTAAAGGAGTGGGAGGGAGTTGAAAGGAAAGATAAAGAGAGAGAGAGAGAGAGAGAGAGAGAGAGAGAGAGAGAGAGAGAGAGAGAGAGAGAGAGAGAGAGAGAGCCGTATAAAGTGCAGCTGAGGGAGTGTTTTGGTTGTGTTAGGTACTAGATACTGGATAATGGTAATGGATGATGTGATACGGCAGAGTCCCTGGAGGGCTGGTGGTGGTGTGGGTAGTGGTGGTCGTGGTCGTAATGGTGGTGGTGGTGATAGTAGTGATGGTGGTGGTGATAGTGGTGGTGGTGGTGGTGGTGGTGGTGATAGTAGTGGTGGTGGTGGTGATAGTAGTGATGGTGGTGGTGATAATAGTGGTGGTGGTGGTGATAGTAGTGATGGTGGTGGTGATAGTGGTGGTGGTGGTGATAGTAGTGGTGGTGGTGGTGATAGTGGTGGTGGTGGTGATAGTAGTGGTGGTGGTGGTGATAGTAGTGGTGGTGGTGGTGATAATAGTGGTGGTGGTGGTGATAGTAGTGATGGTGGTGGTGATAGTGGTGGTGGTGGTGATAGTGGTGGTGGTGGTGATAGTGGTGGTGGTGGTGATAGTAGTGATGGTGGTGGTGATAGTAGTAGTGGTGGTGGTGGTGGTGGTGATGGTGGTGGTGGTGGTGGTGGTGGTCGTAATGGTGGTGGTGGTGATAGTAGTGGTGGTGGTGGTGATAGTAGTGGTGGTGGTGGTGATAGTAGTGGTGGTGGTGGTGATAGTAGTGGTGGTGGTGGTGATAGTAGTAGTAGTGGTGGTGGTGGTGGTGGTGATAGTGGTGGTGGTGGTGGTGATAGTGGTGGTGGTGGTGGTGGTCGTAATGGTGGTGGTGGTGGTGATAGTAGTGGTGGTGGTGGTGATAGTAGTGGTGGTGGTGATAGTAGTGGTGGTGGTGATAGTAGTGGTGGTGGTGGTGATAGTGGTGGTGGTGGTGGTGATAGTGGTGGTGGTGGTGGTGATAGTAGTAGTGGTGGTGGTGGTGGTAGTGGTGGGTAGTGGTGGTGGGTAGTGCTATGACTTATTGACCAAATGGACCCCAATCCAAATAGGCCCCAACCTAAGCGACTCTTGGGGTCTAATACTAATGAGATCGAATTCTAAACAGCCCCCCCAAAACCAACCCTCCTTAGATTAGTTTGAAGCCCAACTGACATACGACTTATTCTTTTTCTTAACATTCATTAATTAACAAAATAACTACAGATACAGTCCCCTTCACTTGTGCGTTTACAGGGGCTCGACACAAACATTTCACAAATCATTATCTTTGATATATTTGTTTTAATATTGTTTTACTTTGATTCCATTGTATGTTTACTGTTGCGAGTTTCCTTCTGTGGAATGTAAACAAACACAGGGCTGCCACACTGCACAAAACCTGACGAGCCCCTGTAAACGCACTAGTGAAGGGGACTGTACATACTCTATCACTTAACACACTGAGACACTATTCACTGTGTCCTACAAGTTAAGTGCTTATGGTATGACGGAAACAGATAACTAAATATGTGAACTATTTCTCAAGTTAAATATTTCTCACACTATTACACTATGATATAATATTTCCATGCAATGAGGAATATATTGTATAAGTATTTTATTTCACTTCATGTATAAGGTCAAAGAAAAATATTGTCCAGATATAAATTGGCTATATATTAAATTTGGGAATACTTTTTCAATGGCCCTCAGAAACTTAAAATGTCTGTGTAACTCTGAGTTGTTTTGTCTTTCTGAATTATGGGTTTAATACCTTCCCTTGTTAAGTTAAGTTAGGTGAAGTTAGGTTACGATGATTTATCCCTCTGAGGACTATGATTTAACCCTTTGAGGAAGATTATTTAACCCGTTGAGGACGATGATTTATCCCTCTGAGGACTATGATTTAACCCACCATGACTCAAAGGGCTAAGGGGATAATGTGTCATATCAATAGCAGGTAAAGCATCTCCCTTCTCACATATACATAATAAAAATAATAAAATACAGACGAGAAAAACATAGGACTTTAATTTTCGTTACAGAATACGAGCAAACACGACTCAAGAGCTCGAATAAAAACACTATTAAATGAACCACACAAAAACAAAAAACGAACCACGCGAACCCAAAACTCCCACAGGAAAAAAAGACTCAAATCAAAGACGAAACCCTAAAAATTGGAAACAAATCGCAATGAGAATCAACAAGTATGAGGAGAGAGAACCTCATGAGTTGAACCGACGTATAAGGATGACTGACTGGTTCTGAGGTATTGAACCTTAACACTATCTCGAACCATAACCGAATCACAACTCGATCCAGAACCCGAACCACCTATCAAACCAGAACCACCAATCGAACCCTAACCACCAATCGAACCAGAACCGAGACACCAATCGAACCAGAACCGATCCACCGCCCAAACTAGAACCACCTATCGAATCCGAACCACGTCTCGAACACCCGACTCCATAAGACAGAGAACGAACGAGCCAAGGCCCGAGGTATATAAAGACTAGTTACAAATGAGAGGTGATTGACTTTATCCGAGGCATCTGCGAATTGAAGCGAGCTGACTTGGTGACCTCCAGGGCATTTGTCAGGCGAGGGAGGTGGAGGTAATAGAGAGGCCGTCAACACCTTATCGGAGGCCATTTGTAGAGATGAAGTCATGTCAGGGAGGTCGACCTGTGTTGAGGAGTGTGTGTCTGTGTGTGTGTGTGTGTGTGTTTCTCTCGTTTTGTAGCGCCTGGTGATGGTTGTAGTACTGTATAGTGCATGGTGATGGTTGTAGTACTGTATAGTGCATGGTAGTGGTTGTAGTGTATGGTAGTGGTTGTAGTGTATGGTAGTGGTTGTAGTGTATAGTAGTGGTAATAAATAAGACCAGATAAATAATAATGATATTGTTTATTGCATGTTGACCGATATCACCTTGAAGTTAATGATAATAAATAATTATGTTTGAGTGCAAGATGGTGGGATGTTTGAGTGCAAGATGGTGAGATGTTTGAGTGCAAGGTAGTGTGAGATGTTTGTGTGCAAGATACTAGCATGTTTGAGTGCAAGGCGGTGAGTCGTGGATCTTCTGGGTGTATGACGGTTTGTTTGTATGTGCTGTGAATTGTTTGTGTGCATGGTGGGTTCTTTGGGCCAGTTATGTTATGGGTAGTCCTGTTTGTGAGTGACGTGGACTGATTACAGCGTGGTGGAGTGCTTGGCTGTGCTCTAAAATGTTTGTTTGTGGTGCGGGTAGTTTGAGAGTTTGTTGGTAACACTGACTACTAGAGCCAGGTGGGGGACTTTGAATGTATGGTTGTGTTGTTAGGTGTGCTATTGGTTGTTTGAGTGTGTTGGGGGTTGTTTGAGTGTGTTGGGGGTTGTTTGAGTGTGTTGGGGGTTGTTTGAGTGTGTTGTAGGTTATTTGAGTGTGTTGTAGGATGTTTGAGTGTGTTTGGGGTTGTTTGAGTGTGTTGTAGGTTGTTTGAGTGTGTTGGGGGTGTTTGAGTGTGTTGTAGGTTGTTTGAGTGTGTTGGGGGTGTTTGAGTGTGTTGTAGGTTGTTTGAGTGTGTTGGGGGTTGTTTGAGTGTGTTGTAGGTTATTTGAGTGCATGATGGAATGTTTGTGTGCACGATAGGTGGTTTGAGTACATGACGGTTATGTTTATGTGCATGATAGGTTGTTTAAGTGCATGATGGTATGTTTAAGTGCATGACAGCTCTCTTGTTAAAATTATAATACTGTAGTGAGAAGTATAAAAAAAAATACATTAAAGAAACAATTGACTATCGAGGTAGAATTTGGATAGGGTCCTGAGACAGACAGACAGACAGACAGACAGGCACAGATGGATGGATGGGTGCTATTTTTTGCCAGTACGAAGTGATAATTAGTCAGGGTTAATTTTTAATCACTGAAGATATTTTGATTTGCATTGTCAATTTGATTTCTCAGTGTAACTTTGGCGCCATTTTGAACGTCCTAATTACCTTTGCTTTAATTAGGTGAAGTAAGCTGGGGGTGCCTAATCATCAGGTAAACGAAGCTAGGGTGCCTAATCATCAGGTGAACTAAGTTGGGGTGTCTAATCATCAGGTGAACTCAGCTAAGGTGCCTAATCATCAGGTCAACTAAGCTAAGGTGCCTAATCATCAGGTAAACGAAGCTAGGGTGCCTAATCATCAGGTAAACTAAGCTGGGGTGTCTAATCATCAGGTGAACTAATTTAGGGTGTCTAATCTACACGTGATCTGAGGTACAGGTAAATTCTTTAATGTTTCCTTGGGGCGCCTTGTCAAGAGACGTGGGCCACTTAACTGACTCAGCCGTGTATAACGTTTGGGTCAGTGTGATGAGTGGTTGTGGAATTTCTTAATAAATAGAAGAGTTCAAGTTAGATCTGGGGTCTATTTTGGAGTTATTTGTCGCTTCCTTCAGAGAGAGACAATGATAAAGAGACAGAAAAAAAACAAAGACAGAGAGGGAGAAAGAAACACAGATAAAAACAGAGAAACAGACAGAGAGACAGAGAGGGAAAGAGACAGAAATAGAGATAAAACAAAAAAACACAAAAATCCGACACACACAGACAGAACCACTCCCGTACCATCCGTCAACTCGTGTATATGAAGGGTCGGGTGTTATTTAGTCACGAGAATATAATATCATATCTGACCAAGCATCGAGCTATGACGTGTGGTGAAGGAGAGGTGGCGTGAGGCTGGGGAGAAGATCCTGCCTTGATAAACCAAAACCAAAGGGATATATTGTGAGAATAGTTTAGCGGGAAGGAAAGGTGCGAATTAGGAGTGTGAAGAAAGGGTGGGTGTGGGTGTTTGTGTCAGTTCTGTCTCGTGGGGTGAAGGGGTAGGGGGGTGAAGGGGTAGAGGTGTGGGGGTAGGGGTGAGAGGTGGGGGTGAGGGGGTAGGGGGGTGATGGGGTAGGGGGGTGAAGGGGTAGGGGGAGAGAGGTGGGGGTGAGGGGGTAGGGGGAAGGAGTGGAGGGTAAGGGGTAGGGGTGAGGGGGTAGAGGTGTGGGGGTAGGGGTGAGGGGTGAGGAGGTAGGAGTGAGGGGGTAGGGGTGAGGGGTGAGGAGGTAGGAGTGAGGGGGAGATATTGTATATATACTGTCTGGGTCATATATGTACTGTACTGTTCTCTCTCTCTCTCTCTCTCTCTCTCTCTCTCTCGAAGTAATGGATCCCACAAGCCATTCTTTTTCATCTCCCCCTTCTTCCTTCTCTCCCTCCTTCTTCTTCTCACGTTCAACCCTCTTACCCTCCTATTTCCCTCTTCTCCTTCGTTCCCTCCCCTCCCTCCCATCTTTCTTACCTTTCACCCGCCCTTTGCTTCCCTTAACTCCTCTCCTTCCTTCCTTCCCTCCCTTTTTCCTTCCCTCACCTCCTCCTTCCATCCCTCCCATCCTTCTTACCTCTCCTCACATCCTTCTTTCCCTCCCTCCAACTCCTCCTTTCCCTACCCCTTCTTTCCTTCCCCCCTCCTTCTTCCTTCCCTCCTCCTCCTCCTTTTATCATCACCGCTTCCCCTCCTTTCATCACGATTAAATATCCACCCTCATTATGCTGTCTAGTACATGAGTGTTACAGTACAGGACTCAACGCCTCAATGATTCACGTATTGGAGACGTACAGGTGACGGACGGACGCTAAGAGATAACGGACGGACGCTAGAAATAACGGACGGACGCGTAATAGTTGATGGATGGTCGGTATTAGAGCCGGACGGACGTTAACAGAGACCAACGGACGCCAACAGATGACAGACGGTCGGTAACAGAGGCTAACAGACGCTAACAGAAACCAACGGACGCTAACAGAAACCAACAGACGCTAACAGAAACCAACAGACGCTAACAGAGACCAACAGACGCTAACAGAAACCAACAGACGCTAACAGAGACCAACAGACGCTAACAGAAACCAACAGACGCTAACAGAAACCAACAGACGCTAACAGAAACCAACAGACGCTAACAGAAACCAACGGACGCTAACAGAAACCAACGGACGCTAACAGAAACCAACGGACGCTAACAGAAACCAACGGACGCTAACAGAAACCAACAGACGCTAACAGAAACCAACAGACGCTAACAGAAACCAACGGACGCTAACAGAAACCAACAGACATTAACAGTTGCATATAATCCTCCCTATCATCCATTCTCCCATTATTTTATCGGTGTCTTACCTCTCTTATCTCCTCCATCATCCTATTTCCTCCTCCTCCTCATCATCATCCAGAACAAAGACCTAAAGTTAAACACGATAGATTAACTATTTACCTGATGTGTAAGAACAGGTGAGCGTTTTTCTCTCTCGTTAATTAAAAAAAAAAATATTCGTCAATGATAAAATATTAATGAACTGTATAGTATTATATATAGAATATGTTTTATTGGTAGTTAAGATAAAACAGTAGTTATATGGCAATTAATATAACCTGTACTATATACCTTTATTGTATACCTGAAATTATATATCCTAATTAAATATTTTTTCTATTTATTTTTTTATATCGTCTTTTACCATTTATAATATTTCATTTCAATTCCCATTTTAATCCTCTAATTCAAGGTTATTTTATGGATTTTATTCTACATTAATTAACAATAAGATGATATAAATATCTACCCTTAAATAATGTTCAGTTGATGTGACCGTCCATGTTATATTTTATTACATGCTCGTGAGTGACCTTCGTAACAACCCTGAGTTAATTCTGTTGATTTACGGAAGTTTACACAGTCGAAGAGGGAGGTTAAGAGTGAAATGGAGAGACCGCATGGGGGAGAGAGAGGGAGAGAGGGGGAGAGAAGGGGAGAGAGGGAGAGGAGAAGGAGAGAGAGGGGGAGAGAAGGAGAGAGGGAGAGAGAAGGAGAGAGGGGGAGAGAAGGAGAGAGGGGAGAGAAGGAGAGAGGGGAGAGAAGGAGAGAGGGGGAGAGAAGGAGAGAGGGGGAGAAGGAGAGAGAGGGGGAGAGAAGGAGAGAGGGGAGAAAAGGAGAGAGGGGAGAGGAGAGAGGGAGAGAGGGGGAGAAGGAGTGAGGGGGAGAGAGGGAGAGAGGAGAGAGAGGGGGAGAGAGGGGGAGAGGGGGAGAGAGGGGGAGGAGGAGAGAGAGGGGGAGAAGGAGAGAGACGGGGAGAGAGGGGCAGAGGGGAGAGAAGAAGGGGAGAGGGGGAGACGGAGAGAGGGAGTGAGGGGAGAGAGGGAGAGATGGGGAGAGGGGGAGAAGGGGAGAGAGAGGGGGAGGAGGAGAGAGAGAGGGGGAGAAGGAGAGAGAGGGGAGAAAAGGAGAGGGGGAGAGGGGGAAAAGGGGAGAGGGGGAGAGGAGAGAAAGGGAAGAGAGGGGGAGTATGGAAGTGTGTGTGTGTGGAAGTGTGTGTGTGTGTCTATGTGTGATTGTGTGTGGGGGGGGGGGGGGGAGGGGGAGAGTCGAGTGTGTGTACGAGTTTGTGGAAGAGTGTGGAAAAGCATTTAAGTGGAATGAAGGAATATCCCTATAAAGGAAAACAATTTCCTAAGATATTAAATCAAATCTGTTATATTTTCTCTCGTAAAAGACCATGAATCAGGCCAATGGCATTATTTGGTGTAAAACAAAGACATTATATAATTTCTTTAATATGTTTCTATCATATATACATTAAGAACACTCACCAAATATTCAGCTACTACAACATGGGAATTACCACACCAGAAACGCACAGGTAAAAAAAAAAAAAAAACTATATATATATATATATATATATATATATATATATATATATATATATATATATATATATATACACACACATCTATTGATAAAATCACAAAGGAAAAAGGGAAACAATGGAGCACCTTCGCTTTCGTCTTTATTCAAGACATCTTCAGAGGCAACTGAATTACAGGGACTGGGAGAGGCTTAAGTACACAGAATAAGATTTATCTTATCCACGTTTCCTTTAAGGATCTACATGATTATATATATATATATATATATATATATATATATATATATATATATATATATATATATATATATATATATATATATACATTTCATACTCAAGTGTCTACCTTCAATATAGAGAGACGGTTCATTTGATACTGACGGGTTAAAACAAAATAAACTCCTCGTCTCCACAAACAATGCCATCCCACTAGCAATGATAAATTTGGTAAAACTCCGGGATAAACAATGTGAGGGTCTCTACCACCTCCTGGCGGCGGGGCTCCGTAAGGTGCACTCCCTGCCCCGACACTAAGGGCAAGACAGGCACAATAATAAACAAAGCGCTCAAGTGATCCCCCCGCGCGCGCATTTTGTCTCAGAGTAGACAGTGGATACCTTGCCTTGGTTCCTGTTAAACAAGAGCCTTGGAGTCCTTCACTCTCACCCTACAGAGGGAGCAAATTCTGGCGTTTTTAAACCAAGTAACATTTGTTTACATTTCCCGTTGAGTCGTACGTGATTATCTCCCGCCAAAAGCAGCAACTGATATTTTTTGGCGGGAAAATAACCACCCTTAAGGTGATACTTTTGGCAGGAAATGAGCACCTATCAGCTGATTCTTCTGACGGCGAATAACGCAATCCACAATGATGCCAACGTAAAGTATAGAGCCGCTTGGTTTGAGTTCATATTTCGCTTTGAATCTAATGACTAGCTTAAGACATCGCCCACGGCCACAATAACAAAAGAAATCTCGGCAAAACAGCATCGTATGACGGCCTTGTTGTGTTCCCTTCCTTAATTCCTGGTGACGAAAGGGCCAAAATGGCTTCCCCCGACTGTTTTTATTATGGTAGTAAGGGTCTTATGGCAGTACGGACAGCAGCTGGCGTCCTATTAGCACACCAGCGGTCAAACAACATAATTGGTGGCCTCGGTAATAGAATAAGAAAATAAGGTATTAATAAAAGAAATAGTCCCACAAACATGACTATTGAGGCTTTAACACTCATCGTAATAATATAAATGGTAATAATAGGAATGGAAATAATGGGAATGGGGAATGGTAGTAATAGAAATGGTAATAAAAGGATTGGTAATATCACATTAAAGTATAAAATAAAAAAAATATTGGTAATATTTTTTTTGGGTGGGAATCCTATTTGCTTAGTCGTTGTATTGGCAAAGGAGAAGTAATAGTAGTAGTAGTAGCTTAATGGAATGACCGTACTAGACGTGTGTAGATGATGTAGTTTTGTCAACATAATTGATAACATACACAAAATACATGTGTGTGTGTGTGTGTGTGTGTGTGTGTTTGTGTGTGATCAGCTTATCCCCTTTTCTTCCACTAAGGATCATACTTTTTATGAACTGTGGGTTCTTGTACTTCTTCTCCTCTTCCTCTCCCTTCTCCTCTTCATCCCCCTCCTCTTCATCCCCCCCCTCCTCTTCATCCCCTCATCCTCCTCCTCCTCATCCTCTCCTTTCATCGTGTTCTCTATCCTTCTTACTCTCCTACTTACCCCCATAATACTTTTTCTTTTCTTACGTTTCTTCTTTCTTTCCCTTCTTCCCCTTACCACTACCCCCTTTCCCTTAACTAATCATCCTTTCCCTTTACCATTCCCCCTTTTAGTCCTCTATCATTTATCCCTTTCCTCTCATCTCCCTCCCTTCCCATTCCTCCCATTTTACCCACAATTCCTCTCTTTCCTCTACATTTCTTCACTCCTTTCACTCCCTCTCGCCTTGCCTACCTTTCCCATCTCTCACCATCCCTTTACCTCCCCATCCTTTTCCCTCACTACTCCTTTAACCTCACCTTCCTTCCCTACCCTCACCTCTCAGTATACCTCTCTCTTCTTTCCTCTAAACAGCCTTCCCTAGACCCTCATCCACACTAACTTCTAACTTCGTCCCCTCATTCTCACCTCACTCCCTTCCCTCAACCTCCCTAGCTCCCTCCCCTCATCTTCCTAACTTCTTCCCCTCAACTCTCCCTCACTCCTTCCCCTCACCCGCCCTAACTTTCCCCTCACTCAGATATTGCAGGTGGGTATTGTATCGCGTTATAAATCCATCTTGTAGTGGGTGTTGAGACGCGGGTGCCACTGGGTCGACCAACACCTTTATTTATGGCCGCTGGGTAAGCAAATACTGACCTGCGTGTCACGTCTTGGCGCTCTCGAGGTAAGGGGGAGAAGGAGGGAAGGGGGAGGTGGTGGTAAGGAGGAGGAGGAGGTAAGGGAGAGGTGGTGGTAAGGGGGAGGTGGTGGTAAGGAGGAGCTGGTGGTGAGGGGGAGGTGGTGGTGAGGGGGAGGTGGTGGTGAGGGGGAGGTGGTGGTAAGGGATAGGAGGAGGTAAGGGGGAAGACAGGATAAGGGGGAGGACGAGGTAAGGGGGAGGAGAAGGAAAGGGCTAGGTTCTAGGTTAGGTTATGTGGTTGGGTAGATTCATGTTTTATTCTTGGCACTTTTAAGGGGGGTTTAGATTTTTGGTACTTTAAGGGTAAGGGGTAGTTCTTGGCACTAAGGGGAAGGAGTAAATACTTGGCACAAAATCTGGAAAGAGAAAGCGACGAGTTGTGGCACTCCAGCTGTGGTGTAGGGCGATTGGGAAGGGGAGAGGGGAAAGGTGGGAAGGGGAGAGGGGAAAGGTGGGAAGGGGAGAGGGTAGGGAAGAATGGTGAGGATTGCGAAGGGGGAGAGGTGGTGAAGGATGGGAAGGGGAGAGGTGGTGAAGGATGGGAAGGGGAGAGGTGGTGAAGGATGGGAAGGGGAGAGGTGGTGAAGGATGGGAAGGGGAGAGGTGGTGAGGGAAAGGAATGTGAGAGGTAGTGAGGGGTGGTGAGGAGAGACAGAGAGAAGGAATGATATCGTGCATTGCAACACCTGGGAAACTGTCTATCGTAAGAGTTCTCATAGAAGGTAAGACTGTGAACTATTACCCAACAAATCTGTGAAGGTTCTCTGAAAAATTGCTATCATTATTATCTATACATTAATAAAATAAATACAGCATCAATAATAAAAATCAATTGGTGTTACATTACTATATTCTATTTTCTCTAATTAGTAAAATATTCAAAACATTTTAAAAGCTATTTATTTTTCAGTATTTACAATTTCTCATTAACACAAACGGGATTCAGACACCGATCATTAAGAGGATTTAAGGGAAATAATTATCTCCAACAACAATATATAAACAAACCTTAACCACAAAGGTCAATAAGGAATCGAAACTCACAAACTTATGATAAGAATAAGTTTACTATTTCCTCACATATCAACGTTCAAGTACTGTAAAAAAAATCCTTCTTTTACAGTTTATTATTATTTTTAAGTCATGTTCAGAGGTAGGAAGAGGAATAAGGGGAGTAGGAGGAAGAGGAGTAGGAGGAAGGGGAGTAAGAGGAAGAAGAGGAGTAGGAGGAAGGGGAGGAGGAGGAGGAAGAGGAAGAGGAGGAGGAAGAGGAGGAGGAGGAAGAGGAGGAGGAGGAGGAGGAGCAGCAGCAGGAGATTGAGTAGGAGGAGGAGGAGGAGAAGGAAGAGGAGGTAGAAGAAGAGGAAGAAGAAGAAAACGAGAAGAAGGAACAAGAGAAGTAGAAATAAGAGCAAGAGGAAGAAGAAAAGAAGCAAGAGCAAGAGCAGGAGAAGTAACAAGTTTTTTTTCAATACAGCTTCAATACAGTTTTGTCTACCACGACTATTTGACACTCGGAAGCCATTTTGCTGGAGCCTGGGTCGAGTTTATGACAATTTTAGTAGAGTTTTTATTCACGGTGAAGCCAATTTGTGGTCGTGTGGTGACTCTGAATACTCTTAACGTCTTGGTGTTTTTGTGTGTACACGTACGCCCCCCCCCCCCACCCCCCCCCCCCCCACCCCGGCCCCAGAGCTTGTCACTTGAAAGTGCTCTTATGCCCCTCCAGGTGAAACTCCGGAGTAATTAAGGAGACGTGTGTGTGTGTGTGTGTGTGTATAAATATTTGTTTAAGTGTACATGTATGCAAGTGTGTGTGTGTGAGTTTTATTCGTGTAATTTCAAGAAGATTACTTTTCAACAGGTGTTTCCAAAAGACCTAATAATTAGTGAAAAACGTGTTTAACTCCTGTGATTCCAAACGAGTGTTGTTAAGGTGGCGTTAGGTCACAAAGACGCGCCCCCATTGGTTGTCTTTATTTCTTCATTAACCATCATAACAGTAGTATGCTATTAATAAGCAATTGTCATCACTTTATTCCAGCGGCCACCTATACATTATTGATCATGATTATTTACTATATATTATTATTATTATTACTGTATTATCATATTTTTTTTACTATTACTAAACAAATCATTATTACTATCGTTTCATTACTACTACGACATACACACAACAACACAAGCATTCATCCACAACACAAACTGGTTATAAGAACATCAAACAACACTCCGTCATTTCAAGTCGGTAGGCAGCTCTTAATCGCTCGTCTTATACATGTTATCAAGACTGTTATTTTCTTAAGGGAGTGGTGGCCTGGCTTAACAACACAACCCGGATACAGTGCACTTCCGGGGCCCGCTAGTTTATGACCCGGGTGTAGACAAAATATTTCTCCCCTCCCTCTCCCTCCCACACACCCACTCCCCGACCTCAAATTCTATTCTATTTTTATTACAGAGAGAGGAAAGAGGCAGGAGACAGAGAGAGAGAGAGAGAGAGAGAGAGAGAGAGAGAGAGAGAGAGATTATCTTCTCATTCACTTTCAACATCATTCTTTCACCCCCCCCCCCCCCCAGGACGTATCAGGCCAGATAGTCAGGATTTATTTACACTTAAAATCCCATAAAAACAAATGATTTATATTAATTTAAAATGGCATAAAAACACTTAAAGACAAAACTATTTAATATAACTAATTTCGTCAGGCGAGACATGAGAGGTAATGTATGCAAATTATTAACTAAGATTGGAAATAACCTGTAAATGGGGAGAAGGAGGAGATGGGGAGAGGAAGGGGAGATGGGGAGAGGAAGGGGAGATGGGTAGAGGAAGGGGAGATGGGGAGAAGAAGGAGATGGAAATGGAGAGGAGGAGGAAGAAATTGAGAGGAGGAAGAGGAACTGGAGAGGAGGAAAAGGAGGAGGAAATGGAGAAAAGAAGGGGGAGGAGAAGGAAGAGGAGAGACGAAAGAGGAGGAGAAAGAAAGAGAAGGAGGAGGAAATGAAGAGGTGAAAGAAGAGGAAGAGTAAAAGGAGAAAAGAAACAGGGGGAAGAAGAAACAGGGTGAGAAAGGAGGAGGAGGAGGAGGAGGAGGAGGGACATTTTAAACCCAACATACTGTACTTTCATTATGGCCTCTCCAACACCTATTCAAAACACGTATATACAATATCTCGTACACGTCATTAGGAACGGATGTGGTTTAGAGGTTACCTTGCAGAAATAGTTACAGTACATATGTAGGAAAAATACAACACACACACACACACACACAAATAACTAATAAATAACTCTAGACATTTGACAAGTGGCCCAATTACCCAAATTCATTTCCTGTGACCAATATCATAACAGTGTAACCTCTATATAACGAACCCCAATCTCATGGTTATAGTCCGTAAGATGGATTTTTCACATCTAACGGAACCTCGATATAATGTACTCCCCCCTCTGTCATAAATTCCATTAAAAAAGATATTCCACTATTTTTATTTTATTTACATCATCATTACCACTACCATATTTTCCCTTTACCAATTATCTGCTAATAAAACCAAACACTA
>CAUDMG010002367.1:1320000-1375000 GCA_958450375.1 Homarus gammarus | reverse complement strand
ACCAAATGCAATGACTGACCTTTAGTTGCAACTCTGAATTATCGAGAGAGAGAGAGAGAGAGAGAGAGAGAGAGAGAGAGAGAGAGAGAGAGAGAGAGAATGGATAAAGCAGAAGAGAAGTAAATATAACAAATAATCGATAAGGAGAAGAAAGCAGAAATAATAAAATCTGGGATTAAAGAAAAGTGAAGAAAAATAATGTTGAGAAATAGGATAATAAAGAGGAGAATAATGAAGGGGAAGAAAAGCTGTAAAAGCAAGAAACAAAAAGCAAAATAGTGAAAGAAATACACAAAAGAAAGAGAATTAAGAAGAGAAATGGTGAGAAAGCAGGATACAAAATTAGTGAATGAATTGGATAAGAAACTACACAGTGAAGGTAGAGAGAAAACAACGCTGGTGAGAATAAAAGGAAGAATAATAATTGAAAATAAGGAAGAAAGTAAAGAAGAAGAAAAGTGGAAATTAATTACTGCCTGTATGTATGTATGTATGTATGTATGTATGTATGTATGTATCAGCCCATCTGTCTGTCTCTCTCTTATATAGTACAGTAGATCCTTCCTTCAGGCAACATAGCATATATTATACTTACAGCTAAAACAACCACCCACCATCACTTTACACCCATCCCTCCCTAACATAGCTCCACACATCCCCACACATCTCTAACCAAACCTAACCTAACCTAACCCTTAACATAAGATAGTCATGAACATTATTAAAGGTTAAAATACCAAATGATATTCTCACCACATAGTACAGTGTATGTGTGTGTGTTCCCCGAGACCTCTGGCAGAATTAACACGATATTCAAATTAGCTGTTCTGGATGGATATTGAAGATCAGGGAGCGTGAATTTATGTGCCCTGGATAAAGTAGTAGGGGGGAGGGTGAGGGGGAAGGTAAGGGGTAGGGGGAAGGAGGATAGTAGATATATCGACCAAAAATTATAAAACAAATAAATTGTCAAATCCTTTATGATGAACGAATATCTGTGAAAGAGAAAACTACAATAAATACAGTGTACAATATTCTGGACACACCGTGGCTGAATGGAGAGAAGAGTCGAGAGTGTACCTCAGTATCGTGGGTTCGAGACCTGTTGAAGGCTATGATGCTTCTATAGTTTCTTTTAGTATGACTGTGAGAGAAAGAGAGAGAGAGAGAGAGAGAGAGAGAGAGAGAGAGAGAGAGAGAGAGAGAGAAAAAAAATAGTGACGTAAACATTACAAAATCCCTAACAAGACAATTCTTTGCTAACGAATACATTTGTAACACACGAACACAAATTTCTTCAATCTATTTAATGTAATATTTTAAACAAACGTAATTTCAATTTATTTTATCTCGAAAACGCAAAACATCATTAAAACAATTCATCAGATAATCTTACCTATTAAATATACTAACTCACACCTGAGCTCTCGTTAATGAGTGACGTTGTAGCGGTGTTCATTTTGGATAATTGACGGCGAGCGAGTGAAAACGTGCACGATTTATGGTTATGCAATTGTGGAACATTATTGAAGGTGTGTTATTTTTGTCCCTTCATTGTTATTATTTTTGTTGTTATTATTATTGTTATTATCATTATTATTGTTGTTGTTGTTGTAGTTACTATAGAACACACTAACACCAAACTGACTCTACACAAAAACACACAAATGTCAACAATAATCCAATGAACAAAAAAAAAATAATAAGAACCCAAAACCATAAGAAAAACCCCAAACTCTCCCGATAAGGTCAAACCAAAATATATCTCCTTATTGATAAAAACCAAGGGCCGAGCCGGGTGAAAATCAGGACATACTGCTAAGGGCGAGAGAGACTGCTTACCATTATGCGTTTAGGGATGATTACAGCCTGCCAAGCCCCAACACTACCATAATGTAGATTTATTCTCACACGCTGTCCCCCCGATACTGAGGAGGAGAATAAATATATATATGGAAATGATTTTTATTATAAGATTAGTCGGGTTTTTTCTGGATATGAATATTTTTTCGATTTTTACTGTAGACAATTTGATTTTTTTATGGATATTAATTTTTTTTTTTTTTGGTACAAGAATAAATATATAAGGTTTTTAAGGTAGATAATTAATTTGATACGTTTTCACGGAACAAATTTTGTTTTACGATTTTTTTTCTTTCCTGACAAAACATGATTTAGAATCTTATAATGTGTGGCAATAATTAATGGATTTTTTCTATATTATCTAAAAAAAAAAAATACTTATTGGTTAGATATTACTACTAACTTTTGGCTTGACACAATGATCAATGGATATTTTAATTTACTGTGATAATTTTTTTTTCCATTTGTCCTTTTATTTCTACTCTGGATAAATTATTAATAATTATACACCTTCCTTAATAATTCTTACTAATGGTGAAGTATTTCTCAGACTAATGACATCAGTAACCCCTAACCAATCTTTCTTATTTGTATTTTCTATTTATTTAAGTAAAATATATTCTCGTTCGCCCTCTACGATTACATTATTTTTTCTTTTATAATTATATTTTGCATTTTTGTCTTAATACTAATAAAAAAATAGTAAAAACTTGGAGTATAAATTACCGTACCTTGATATAACGGACTGTCTTCTCCAACACATAGTCCGTTATAGAGAGGGTTCACTGTATTGTAGCTGTTGATATAATAAGTTAAGTATCCTTCAGTAACTAGTAAGGTCATTAAACACTCCATAACATACAACAATCTTTCGTCATTAATTAAGGATTATTAGTAAAAATATAACTCGAAAATTCACTATAGACTTAATGGTAAATAATAGACTTTCTCTTGCCATAAGTGTTATAGGGTTGGGTTGGGTTGGGTTGGGTTGGGTTGGGTTGGGTAATACTTATAACAATATACTGCATGACTTAGATTACTTCTATACCAATAAAAACAATGAAAAATATCAGTGAAAAATGACGGCAGGAGGTCAGACTTCTATTCTCTTCGATAAACGAAACATTTTCTCTTCACATTGGTAAGTATGGGTTAATATCTACACGAATCAGTTAATTAGAAAACAAAAAGAATTGAAATTATCTCGGAATCATTAATTAACAGCAATTAATCAGATACGAATTTTTGAGGCAAACCTTACAATCAGCACGTGGGTGGCGACTACTGCTGTAATAGGAAAGCAAAAAAAAAATATAGAGAAAAAAGTATTACGTCTGGTTATATTTTCGCCGAAGAATAATTTTGCTGTTATTTTTTAGGCCAGCAAGTGTGTTAATGACCCTAAACTTTTGAATCTAACTATATTATGGTGAATGAATTTATTCCAAAGATCATTAACTATCACCACAGTTCTTAACTCAGATCCTTAACCAACCAATCCAAGAGTATGGTGGGCCTAAGGGTGGGGGGTGGGGGTTGCTGGGCGGCCCTAGGGGGAGGGGGGGGGGGGTTGGTGGATACGAGGCTGAAAATAAATCAGTCTTTGAACGTCCCTCTTAGAACTGAACACATTACAACAATAACAACATATTCTCCAGTACTAGCTAATAAACTGACCCTGATTATACGCGTTCAAAACTGACCCAATAATGAGGTCATATGTAGTCACGGTCAGATAATTCATTACCTGGTGCTGGGGGGGGGGGGGGGGAGGGGACGTTGACCGTGACCAGCGTGACCCCTATTAAGTACCCGGGTCCCAGACAGAGCAGTTAGGGAGCCCAATTCGCTATACCTCGGACCCGACTCTGATGTAGTGAATATTCAAGACCCGGGTTCACGATCAGGGTCTTATTGGCACAACGACACCAAGTGCATTTCGGAAACTTGGGTCTTCCTAAATTCAATCACTAAAGACCCTACCTCTCCATCCCCCCCCCCCCTCTTTCCCCCTTCCCCTCCCTCCTCCCCCTCGCTCCATTAACCGAGTTGCCAAGTACCACAATAAAAAAATTATATCCCTCTTAAATTTCCAGTCGACCCCTAAAGCACAATCCCTCAAGGTACAACAGTCAACAATAAGAAAGGTATTTGTTCAGAGGAAGACGAATGAATGACCAGAAGGCGAATATATGTTGGATTAAATGGGGAAAATTATTCAGTGTTATGTAAATTGGGATGAGTTAACTGTAGCAGCGTCCCCTCTCCCTCCCTCCCTCTCCCTCCCCTCCTTCTCTTCTCTCCCTCCCTCCCTCCCTCCCTCTCCCTCCCCTCCCTCTCTTCTCTCCCTCCCTCCCATCCCTCCCCCCCCTCCTACTCTGTGGCCAGCCCAGCGTTAAACACGACTGGCTCTCGGCAAGTGATTTAATTTTTCTCATTATTCTAGTTTACATTTTTATAATAAACGGAGTCCCGGGGGAAGCCTGTGGAGGGAGGGGACGACTTTTGTGTTGTGTACGAAGGTGGCAAGGCTTGTGTGTGTGTGTGTGTGTGTGTGTGTGTGTGCATTTCCTTGGGTCCAACAACAACAATAATAATAGTAATAATAATACATACATACATACATACACTACATACATACTAAACAAATCAATACACAAGACACATAACTAAACAAAGTCAAACAGAATCCACAACAACCATCTTTCACCACAACCACAACAACAAACATCACCACAACCACAACCAACAACAACAATTCTCCCCCAGCTCTAGTCTTCCAGCCAAACCCAGATCACACACTTGGTCAGGTTCGTAAAAGCCCTGCGCTAAATGGACTGCATTTTGTGGTTGTCTGACAATGAATTTTTCTCCGCAGACCATTTAGTTGGTAGCTGTACGGGGGGGGGGGGGGGGTACGGGAGGGAGGGGGTAGGGGGAGGGGTACGGGGGAGGAAGGAGGGGAAGTGGGGGGAGGGGCATTGGCTGTTGTTGCTGTTACTTTTAGGAGGTGGGAGAGGCCTTCCCTGTCCCCTTTTTCTAGGGAGGGGGGAGGGGGCATAAGACTTAATAGAGGTAGGGGAAAGAGGAAGCGATTAAGGAGAAGGATGGTGGTGTGTGTAGGGGTGGGGTGGGAGAGGAGGGTTACGAAGGGGTATTGGTTGGGGGTGAGCGTAGCGAAGAGGGGGTTGAGTGTGGGGGAGAAGGGCTTAAAGAAAAAAAAAAGAAAAAAAAAAGAAAAATGATAAATAATAAAATAAATAAATATTGAAGTGATAACCGTGGTAACACTATGAGATGTACTTATTTATTACTACCATGCTATTGTACTATTCCAGATGATACTAAATGTTACATAATACTTCCCTGAGATAAATGTACAGTATATATCAGGTGCCTCGAAGAGAGCTCAGGTTCTCAACTGGCTCAGCCATGTTAATATTGTTATTATTATCCACTCTGTATTTGTATTTTTCTAGCTAAATAAACTGTTACAATTCAAATTCTGTTACAATTCAATTAAAGAAGGTGTGGGTTGAATGATGAAGGAGGAGAGGGTGTGGGGTGGAGGGGAAGGGGGGTGTGGGGTGGAGGGGAAGGGGGGTGTGGGGTGGAGGGGAAAGGGGGGTGTGGGGTGGAGGGGAAAGGGGGGAATGGGGTGGAGGGGAAAGGGGGGTGTGGGGTGGAGGGGAAAGGGGGGTGTGGGGTGGAGGGGAAAGGGGGGTGTGGGGTGGAGGGGAAAGAGGGGAATGGGGTGGAGGGGAAAGGGGGGAATGGGGTGGAGGGGAAGGGGGTGTGGGGTGGAGGGTGGAGAAGAGGGTTACGAAGGTGTGGGTTTTGGATAAGAAGGTTTTATAAGGGATGTGTGGGTTAGGTTAGGTTAAGACCTCATAGAACTGGGTCACACGTTACGAGGAGCCACGCGAACACAAGGTCTTACTGTCAACACACACACACACACACACACACACACACACACACACACACACTCACACACACACACACACACACACAGTTTGTCTCGCCTACTGCAGTAAATCTGTCTCTCGGGATTTTCTCTCTCAGCTGTAAAAGAGGATTTGTCCAAAATAGACATTGTGCTCTCTCTCTCTCTCTCTCCCTGTGTGTGTGTGCGTGTATCTCAGCATATTATCTAGTCTGGTAACTTTTTCCATAAATAAAATTGTTTACAACTGCTTCTGTATGCGGAGAGAGAGAGAGAGAGAGAGAGAGAGAGAGAGAGACTAGTGTAGATGCGGTGGATAATGATACATCCAGCGACGGGGGTAATGATGGTGACGACAGTGACGACGAAGGAGATGAAGGAGTAGGAGATGAGGACTTGAGTGATGCAGTGCAGAGATGAGAGTGGATGAGGGGAGAGGGGGAGAGATAATGAAGGGGAGAGGGGAGATAATGAGGGAAGAGGGAGAGATAATGAAGGGAAAAAGGGTGATAATGAAAACGGACATAAGAAAAGCATCAATGAGAAGAATGATGATGTTGGTGGTGGTGATGATGATGGTGGTGATGATGATGATGATGGTGGTGGTGGTGGTGGTGATGATGATGATGATGATGATGATGATGGTGGTGATGATGATGATGATGATGGTGGTGGTGGTGGTGGTGATGATGATGATGATGAAGATGATGATGGGCGTAACGAAGATTGTAACAATGAATATTAACAATAAAAAGTAGACTAATAAGTTGTACTCTCGTGTGTGTGTGTGTGTGTGTGTGTGTGTGTTTTACATACCCATAAACAACCAGGAAACAAATGCCTTACAGCCTCACTATGTAAAACAATAAACAAACAAAAACACAAGCAAGTACTTATGAGGATCTTTGGTGGTGAGGGAGGGGAAGAGGGTAGAGGGGAGAGAAGAGGTAGGGGTAAGGGGAGGAGGGGAGGGGGGAGATAGGGGTCGGTAAGGGAGGAGGGAGGTAGGGGGGCGGTAAGGGGAGGAGGGGAAGCGAAGAGGGGAAAGGAAGAGGGAAAGGGAAGAGGGAAAGGGAAGAGGGGAAGGGAAGAGGGGAAGGAGGAGGAGGAAGAATTAATTTTTCAAATAAATTTTCAAGAGAGGCTAGTTTATTGTGCACCCTATACTCATTCTGTAGCGTAAAAGGGATTACAAAACAGAGGTCACAAATGATGGTCAGGATATTGTGGCACTGAATATTACAGAGTATTTCCA
The DNA here is from genome assembly GCA_958450375.1 of Homarus gammarus. Lineage (NCBI taxonomy): Eukaryota > Metazoa > Arthropoda > Malacostraca > Decapoda > Nephropidae > Homarus > Homarus gammarus. Next base: position 1,367,933 of record CAUDMG010002367.1, on the reverse strand, counting down.
GTACGTCGTTTATTTATTGATGGACACAAGTGAATGTTCAATTAATAAACCTAACTTCTTCCTCTATTACATTACCGTTAAGCTGAGTCGCTGAGACAGCACTTCCAGCCCCCCCACAGACGGTGTTAAGAGAGCCGTCAGTGAAGATGGTCTGTCATGTTATCATCTCCTCGTTGTTCATACTCGAGAAATACTCAGTTTTAACCCTTCCTAAACTTAAGGACAGCTTGGAGCTGTTCCTTGAGGCTGGAGGTATACCTTGAGGCTGGAGATATACCTTGATGCTGCAGGTATACCTTGAGGCTGGAAGTATACCTTGAGGCCGGAGATATACCTTGAGGCTGGAGATATACCTTGAGGCTGGAGGTATACCTTGAGGCTGGAGGTATACCTTCAGGCCTGTGCTGCAGCCAAGTTGAGTCTCAAAAACCTCTTCCTTCTCTCCGTCAAGGTTTAAACTCAGACCAACAACAACACTTTATTCCATCTACTTATAACTTAACGTCCAATACTTTAATCCATTACTTATAACTTGTGACAGACATTTTACGACAAAGTTAACAAACATCAGTGTTGGCTCCTCATGTCCCGGGGGAGGGGGAAGAGGGGGAGGGGGGGGGAGGGGGGGAAGGGGGGGAAGAGGGGGAGGGGGGGGAGGGGGGGAAGGGGGGGAAGAGGGGGAGGGGGGAAGAGGGGGAGGTGGGGGAAGAGGGGGAGGAGGGGGAAGGGGGGAGGAGGGGGAAGAGGGGGAAGAGGGGGAAGGGGGAAGGGGGGAGGTGGGGGAGGAGGGGGGAGGTGGGGGAGGTGGGGGAAGGGGGGGGAGGTGGGGGAAGGGGGGGAGGTGGGGGAGGAGGGGGAAGGGGGGAGGAGGGGGAAGGGGGGAGGAGGGGGAAGGGGGGAGGTGGGGGAAGGTGGGGAGGTGGGGGAAGAGGGGAAGGGGGGAGGTGGGGGAAGAGGGGGAGGAGGGAGAGGTGGGGGAAGGGAGTGGTGGGGGGGAAGGGGGAGGTGGGAGAGTGAGATGGGGGATTGAGATGGGAAGGGAAAGTGAGAAGAGGAAGAAGGTGAGAATAGAAGAAAGGAAGTGGGAGGTGAGAAGAGGAGGAAAGAGCAAGAAGAGGAAGAAGAAGAAGGGAGTCGGAGGAGGATTGAGTGGATGAAGGTCGTTGTGTAAAAATCTAATTCTTGTTTGGTTGTTGTTTATTCGTCATGTAATTCAATGTTACCTCACTTGCTCTGAGGGTCTTTACATAACACCCTTCAACACGCCTTCTACATTACACAGACACACACACACACACAAAGACCACACAAATTAACTAACCATTCACCCTTCTTCACTATCAGTTTTTCCAATATACGTCAACAACATATAAAACGAACCTAAAACATATAAAACGAACCTAAAACATATAAAACACGTCAAACACACTTATCCACTCACAACCACATACTCCAACTCACAACAAAGGAAACCGTAAACCACTTCAGGGATGATTTTTACAGTTATGTGTAAATAGTTGTAAATCAGCTTCAGAACTCATTCACACACACACACAAAAAAAAAGAAGAAAATTTAAACCCCCCAAAAAGTCATCGGAAAAGCATCCCAACAGCTTCTATATTTAATGGTGATGTTTCCTATGTTGTCATGTGGTAGTATACGCCTCTTATACACCTCACGTTTCCTTAGTGGTCTTCTCTTTCATTCAAGACGTGAATGAACGTCTCCAAGATACGGTAAAAATCTCCCTTAAGTGATATATATATTCCCAGACGACAAAACCAAACATAACATTGAGGGAATTTTATTATTTGTAAGTTGTAGTTTCATAATATTTCACTGTTGTATTTTCATAATATATCGTTTAATTTTTTTTTAATTGTTATATAATAAAAATTGACGAGTCAGTGATTGTTAAATTTTTTTGTAATCTGATTTTGTAATGAGTAGATATGTTTTAAGTTACCTTTGTTGTAGTTTGTTTAAGTTACCTTTACAGTAATCTAGTTCATTTACTGTAAATACTGAACCATTAGCAGTAAATTATTGCTATTTTCTATCACATTAACAATATATAACTTATATTTTCTTAAGTAATAACAACAATAAATAGTTGTTCTTATAAGTAACATGAGCAGCAAACCTATTTGTTGACTTTTAAGTAACTCTCAGTAAACAATCATCATTTTATAAGTCACCAAAAAGTAGTTAACAATAAAATAAAATGACAATCCAAATTTTCTCATAACATTTACAATAAAAAGATCGTAATTATCCATGTAACAGAGAAGCATAAGCCGCCATGTTCATATAACTAACATTACCTCTAAGTGTCTATTAAGTTTTTTCTCTAAGCTACATTACAAGAGGAAATACCGGTTATTAAGTGCTCTTCCGTGTTCAGTAATAACTTGACAGCAGTTGTTATCCGGAAGAAAGAACAATGTAATAACAATATGAAGGCTGTTATGAATCTGTTATCCTGATAAAGGTTATCCATCTGTTATCATGACAGCAGAAGGTTATTTATATGTTATTCTGGCAGGAGAGAGAGAGAGAGAGAGAGAGAGAGAGAGAGAGCGAGAGAGAGAGAGAGAGAGAGAGAGAGAGAGAGAATCGTTACAGAAAGAATGTTTAAGTCTGGACCATCCTCTTCCCCCTCCCTCCCTCCCTCCCTCCCTCCCTCTCCTCTCCTCTTCCCCTCCCTCCCTCTTCCCCTCCCTCCCCCTTCCTCCCAAACACTTCCTTGGCCCCCCCCCCCGAGTCCTCATGGTAGCAAATGCAGTGTTATCGAAAGGGGGGTGATGGGGGGGGGTGGAGGGAAAGACAGAGAGAGAAGGAGAGGAGGGAAGGAAAAGGGAAGGAGGAGGAGGAGGAGGAGGAGGAGGGAAAGACGAGGGGAAGAAAGGGAGAGAGAAGGGGAAGATAGGGAGAGAGAAGGGGGAGGGAGGTGAGAGAGAATGAGGGGAGGGTGAGAGAGAAAAAGGGTAGGGGAGAGGAAGGGGAGGAGAAAGGGCGGAGAGACGAGAGGAGGAGGGAGGGAAGAAGAAAGGAGGAGGAGGGAAGGAAGAGAGGAGGAGGAGGGAAGGAAGAGAGGAGGGGGAGGGAAGGAAGAGAGGAGGGGGAGGGAAGGAAGGAAGGAAGAGGAGGGAAGGAAGGAAGAGGAGGGAAGGAAGAGAAGAGGAGGGAAGGAAGAGAAGAGGAGGGAAGGAAGAGCAGGAGGAGGGAAGGAAGAGAAGAGGAGGGAAGGAATAGGAGCGAGGGAAGGAAGAGAGGAGGGAAGGAAGAGAGGAGGAGGGAAGGGAGAGGGGAGGAGGAGGAGAAGGAAGAGAGAGGGGGGGAAGTCAGGGGGGGGGAAAGGGGGATGAAGGACAAGGGAAGAGAGCTAAAGGGCCAGGGGAGGGGGTTCAAGGGCAGGAGAAGGGGGGAAGAGGGGAGGGGGTAAGGGAAAGGGGAAAAAAGAGATATGGGAGAAGGGAGAGAGAGGGAAGGGAGAGAGGAATGAGAGAGATGGTTATATACAGGCTCTCTCTCTCTCTCTCTCTCTCTCTCTCTCTCTCTCTCCGTTCCACACTCGTAGGCAACATAAACAAAATCCATCTGAGTTTACTTTCTGGGTATTCATCTGAGACACAAAGATGACCACAACAGTTCGGGTATTGGACACACACTCGGCAACACAATGGCCACATCTCATTTGCATATCTCACGAAGGTCGCAGGTCAGTTTCACACGTGAATTTAGTAGGTCAGGGTAGTAGTAGTGATTGCTGTCTTAAGTCACCTCTATTGCCACCTGTCTGTCTATCTGTCTGTCTGTCTGTCTGTCTGTCTATCTGGAAATTGTGACCTTAATATTTGACCATTTTTGACATGTTTATTCTGCATTCCACAGTGAGGAACATATGTAGCTAACAACACAAGGCGGGCTTTTGTGCATGGGAGTTTTGTGCAGGAAGGGGGGTGGGCTTCTCAACCTTGCGAAGACAAATTAACTTAGCTCGTAAGATACCAACACGTATGAAGAACAGTGCATGACAGATAAGCTTGATGAGAGACTTATGCATGACATTTGTAGTTATGAGATACTTATACATGACAGCTAAGCTCGTTGAGAAATTATTATACATGATGGTAAAGCTCTTAATAAAATTTCCCTGTGCATGATAAATGACTCGAGTGTTTGGTCTCCTATGCATGACAGCAAAGCATCCTATTGAGTTTTTTTATGCATGACAAATAGAACTCACTGTGTAGTCTCCTATGTATGACTATACTGTAGAAGCATGTGTACTTCTTGTCTCCTCTATATGACGGGTGTGTAGGAAGTGCCCCCCCCCCCTCTCTCTCTCTCTCTCTCTCTCTCACACACACAGGTAAAGGCTTGGATGGGTCAGCCAGCCTCCGTGACCACCACCACTGTTGACTTCTTCTTCACCTCGACAGAAATTCCTCAAAAAACAAAAGACGGAGATAACCAACATTAAAAAAAAAACTTAGTGGCGTTGGCAATGAGGAGGTTGAGGAGACAATGGCGTCGTGCCCTTACAGGTGTCTTCTTTTGGGTGATTTTAAAAGATTTTGTTCTATATACAATGTTGAGAGAGTCGAGTTCTTAGTGGTGGCCCTTGACGCGTTGTCTTCTCTTAACCAATGGGAAAAAAACAACAAGATTTTCCCTTCAGTGATTATATCCAAACCACCCCCCCCCCCCCCATCCCCACCCACACCTTCCCCTGGCTTTATACTCCGTGTTTACAGTAGGAACAGACTCCTTAAAAAACGACGAAGGGGTTGACACGCCATAGAATCAGGTGTGAATACTCCTGGAATCCATTTACAAGCAGCGGGTGATTATAACTATAGAATCCAGTCTTTTTTTTTTTTTTTTTTGCTTTTTTTTTTTTTTTGCTTTTTTTCCCGGACACCACTTGTTGTTGTTGTTGTTGTTCTTGTTCTTTTACCACCCCTCCCCTCCCTCCCTCCCTCTCCGCCAGCCTTTAAATCTCATTTTGCCAGGGCGGTCTGAGTCGCACAAGACGCTTCAGGTGTTAAGAATGCGGCGTGAATCGACAGGATTTCCACAAAGACGACTGTGTATTCGCAGAACTGAGACCACCACCTCGTCCCCTCCCCTCCCTCCCCCCCCTTGTACCCCCTCCCCTCCCTCCCCCCCCCTTGTACCCCCTCCCCTCTCTACCTCCTCCTCCCCCTCTAGTATCCTCCTCCCTACCTCCCCTCCCCCCCCAGATAAAGAGACACAATTGGCCAAAAACAAACACTCGCTGATATAACAATTCACAAAGACCCAGATAACACAATACGTCCCTCTCGCCACATCTGCCAGACTCTTGGGATGTGTCCAGGACCAAGGTCTCCTGTAGGTGGGAGGGAGGAAGGTAGAGGAAGGAAGGAAGGTTGTAAGGGTATGATGGAGAGAGGGAAGGAAGGAGAGAGGGAAGGAGGGAGGGATGGTTAAGAGGGAGGGAGGAAGGAAGGTTGTAACGGTATGAGGGAGAGAGAGAGAGGGAAGAGGGGACGGAAAAAGTATGGGGGAGAGGAAGATGGAAGGAAGGGAAGGTGAGAAGGAAGGGGAGGGGGAGGAAGGGGGGGAAGGAAGTGAAAGATAAGGAGAGGATGATAGGAAATAATGAAAGAGAGATGCTGTTAGATGATGTCATATGAAAATGTCAGATGATGATAGTGACGTCAGCTGAAGATAGATGACGTCAGCTGATATATAACGCCAGGTGAATACAGATGACGCCAGCTGATATATGACGTCAATTGATGCTACATGACGTCAACTACTAATACATGACGTCAGCTGATGATACATAACGTCAGGAATCATTAGATACGGTTATTAAACAAGATCAGCCGTTGTCAGGTAAGGTCAGTGCTGTCAGCTGTGGTTAGCTATTGTCAGGTAAGGTCAGCGTTGTCCAATAAAGTCAGTTTTCACTCATCACAGGCAACATTTAACAAGTCAAGTCGTGTGCTTCCATCCATGTAAGTTCAAGGTTGACATGTACACCTCAGCCTTCTCTCTCTCTCTCCTCCTGTAATGTTTCTCTTACGTAAGGGGAACAGTCATGTGTACATACAGTATATAGACTCGCTTGGTTAGGTTAGGTTAGGTTAGGTTAGGTTAGGTTGACATGTACACCTCAGCCTTCTCTCCTCCTCCTGTAATGTTTCTCGTTCGTACGGGGAACAGTCATGTGTACATACTGTAATAGACTCGTTTGATATAAGTGATAAATCTAATCGTTTCACATGAGGAATACATATACTGTATACAGGAATTTATATACATAGTAAGGTATATATAATAATTTTCTGTATGATAAAATAGAACTAAAATACCCCCCCCCCCCCACAAAAAAAAAAAATAATAATAATAATAATAATAATAATAAAAAATTAAACAAACAATATTACTTTATACTTACAAACTAGTGCAAGAAAGTCATAAAAACAGATTAAAAAAATACAAAAAAAAATATTACAAGTACCATTGTTATCCAGGTGAATTAGCCAATGGTGTAATATAAATAAATACAAATATACCCAAAGCAGTAAACCAGGTGACTTGAGAGAAGGTAAACAGACGACTTTTACCTTTGCGGACACCTGGGAATAAGGTCGAGTATTGACGGTGAAGGTGACACACACATATACACAATGACCGCTGTTTTGAGAACGTGTCTGGTCTTAACGTAATCTTAACTTGTATCTGCCTGAGTGGGTGGGTGGGTGGGTGGGGTGGGTGGGGTGGTAAGTGGGGTGGTGGGTAGAGGGGGGGTAAGTGGTTAGGGGGTATTATGGGCTCATCAGGGCCAAGAGGCTAAGTAAGAGTGCCAAAGAAGGGAGGTTGAGAGTGCCAAAGGGAGAGGAGAGGGGATGAGTGGATGGGAGAGTGACAGACATGAGTTTTAAAGAGAAGGAGTGGAGGTGGGGAGGAGGAGGAGGAGGAGGGGAGGGGGGAGGAGGAGGGGGAGGGAGGAGGAGGGGGAGGGAGGAGGAGGGGGAGGGGGAGGGGAGGGGGAGGGAATAGTAAATGGTGTTAGGGAAAATGAGAGGAAAAGTGAAAAAAGGGAAGGGAGAGAGAGAGAGAGAGAGAGAGAGGGGGGGGGGCATAAAAGGAGAAGAAGAAAGAGGGAAAAGATCAAAAGTGAGAGTAATGAAAGAGAAAACGAGAAGTGGAGGTAAGAGGGAAAGTGGCTGGAAGCAAAAATAAAAGAAAAACAGAAGAGAAACGACACGACAAGAGCAGAACAGAGCAGAGAAGAGAAGAGCAGAGAAGAGAAGAGTAACAACACAGAAACAAAGAAAAGCGAATAAAAGAGAGAACTGGGAAAAAGAAGAGAAATAGCAAGACAAAATAGGGGAAAGTGAAGCAAATAAAAAATGAGAGCACGAGAGACAGCAAGACAAAAATAATATATATAATAAACAACAATGGGAAAGACAATAGCAAGAGGAATTGCCCAAAGACTGATAAAATAGAAAACAAAAACAAAAATAAACAAAAGATCAGAAAAATGATCTAAACATCGAAAACAGACAATAAAATGATTTAAGATAAGAAGAACAAGAACAACAAAAACAAGAAATAATCCCCCAAATTAAGATTTACTGAAAAAATACAAGACAATTAAAAAAAATAAAATAAAACAAGATTTAAAGATAAACAGTGACTTAAAAATGCCATAGAGTTCTTTCATGATGCTGGGCACTGTCAGGGCCACCGCAGCTGAGCAGTGAGAGTGCCAAAAACAATACAGAGTCCCTAACAGTGCCAAGTAGAGGGATCACCGTGAAGGATAAGGAAGGGATTCACAGTGAGAAATTTCGGTCCATAGAAATAAGAAAGAAAAAAGAAGGAAAGCAGGAAGAAAGAAGAAGAGGAAGTAAGAAGAATAGGAGGAAAAGGACAAGATGGGGTGAGGGTGTACAGGATATCTGGCAACAGTGGGTGTACATAGACCTGGCAACAGTGAGTGTACAACAGATCTGGTAACAGTGAGTGTACAACAGATCTGGTAACAGTGAGTGTACAACAGATCTGGCAACAGTGATTGTACAACAGATCTGGTAACAGTGATTGTACAACAGATCTGGTACCAGTGGGTGTGCAACAGATCTGGTAACAGTGAGTGTACAACAGATCTGGTAACAGTGAGTGTACAACAGATCTGGTAACAGTGAGTGTACAACAGATCTGGCAACAGTGGGTGTACATAGACCTGGCAACAGTGAGTGTACAACAGATCTGGTAACAGTGGGTGTACAACAGATCTGGTAACAGTGGGTGTGCAACAGATCTGGTACCAGTGGGTGTGCAACAGATCTGGTAACAGTGGGTGTACATAGATCTGGTAACAGTGGGTGTGCAACAGATCTGGTAACAGTGAGTGTACTACAGATCTGGTAACAGTGAGTGTACAACAGATCTGGCAACAGTGATTGTACAACAGATCTGGTAACAGTGATTGTACAACAGATCTGGTAACAGTGAGTGTACAACAGATCTGGCAACAGTGAGTGTACAACAGATCTGGCAACAGTGAGTGTACAACAGATCTGGCAACAGTGAGTGTACAACAGATCTGGCAACAGTGAGTGTACAACAGATCTGGTAACAGTGAGTGTACAACAGATCTGGCAACAGTGAGTGTACAACAGATCTGGTAACAGTGAGTGTACAACAGATCTGGCAACGCTGCACGTGAAGTGAAAGTACAAGTATCAGAATTCCTACTAAGTTGACTGTTTAAACCATGACATCATTCTGTGTCACACTAACGATATCGGGGTCATTGTAAGGAACAGTTCATAATATCGGGGTCATCCTTTGTTACAGTTAATTATATCGGGGTAATTCTATCACAATTCAAAATACCGGGGTCACAATGCCACAATTCAAGATATCGGGGTTATTTATAGTTACAATTCACTCTACCGGGGTGAATCTGTATCCCAATTCACTATACCGGGGTGAATCTGTATCCCAATTCACTATACCGGGGTGAATCTGTATCCCAATTCACTATACCGGGGTGAATCTGTATCCCAATTCACTATACCGGGGTGAATCTGCATCACAATTCACTATACCGAGGTGAATCTGTATCCCAATTCACTATACCGGGGTGAATCCGTATCCCAATTCACTATACCGGGATGAATCTGCATCACAATTCACTATACCGGGGTGAATCTGTAACCCAATTCACTATACCGGGGTTAAATACGAATCAAAACACAAAAATTAAATAAATGGTTTTATTAGAACACCTGGTCTCTATTGTGTCCAAATTTCCGCTTCCTAACTCACAAGGTACCTGAGATATCGCCCAGACAAACAAATAAACAAGAAACAAATAAAGTAATCAAACGGAACAACCAATCATGTCTCTTTCACACGGCACCTGCAGTCGAAATAGGGGAGGTAGGGGATAGGGAGGTAGGGGGGGGGGGGAGTAGAGGGAAGGAGAAAGATGGGAGGGTGAGAGAGGGGGAACAGAAGGGTGAGAAAGGGAGGAAGGTGAGAGGATGAGAAAGGAAGGACGGAAGGAAATTGGAGATAAAAGTTAGAGAAGCAGAAAATAAAGGGAGGTAAAAGGAAGGGGAGGTAAGGGGAAGGAGAGGTAAGGGAGGGGAAGGAGAGGTAAGGTAATAGGAGGGAGGGAAGGAAGGGGGAGGGAGGGAAGGAAGAAGGAGGGAGGGAAGGTAGGGGAGGGGGTGGAGTATATTAACAGTAAAACAGAAGATATAAAACATTCAAACAGCGAAAACTATGAAGATAATTATCATTCAGTCGTAAAGAAACTCATGACTTACACTACACAGAGGGGATGATTACTGAAAGACAAATATTTTCAGAGCCATAAAGAAGGATTTTAGGGAGCCACAGAGAGGGACTTTAGGTGAGCACAGAGAAGGATTTTAAGGAGCTACAGGGAGCCACACAAAGGGATTTTAAGGGGCCACACAAAAGGATTTTAAGGGGCCACACAAAAGGACTTCACGGGCCAAAAATGTCAACAACAACACAAGAATCAGACAATCGCCGGCAGCCAGCAGTGGACGCGTGAAAAATGATCTAATCTCCCTGCCAAGGAATTGTTGGAGGGAGTCTGCTGGTATCATGAAGGAGGCGAGGGAGGGAAGGAGGGGAGGGGGGGAAGGGGAGGGAGGGGAGAGAAGCAGAAGAGGGAGAAAGGGGTGGAAGAGACGAGAGAGAGAACGAACGGAAGGATAAGAAAGGGAGGATGGTGAGAAGATAAGATAGGAAGGACGGAAGGAAGGAGATTGGAGAGAAAAAGTGGAAAGAGAGACAGAAAAGGATAGAAGACAAAAGAGACGGCGGAAAGGACGAATGATGAGGAGAGAAAGGTGAGAATCAGGGAGGAAGGGAGGGAAGGAGAAAGAGTAGAAGGAAAGGAGGAAGAAAGAAGGAAAGGAGGAGGAGGAAAGGTGGGAAGAAGGGAGAGAGAGAGAGGGGGGAAGGAAAAAAATGTGAAAGAGAAGAGGGAAAGGTAAGGGAGGGTAGAAGAAGGCAGATGAAATTGTAAAATAATAAAGTAGAGAGAGAGAGAGAGAGAGAGAGAGAGAGAGAGAGAGAGTCACATCAAAGTCTGGCGAACGAGTGACACACACACACACCCTACACTATATTTACACAGTATATTTCGTCAAGAGAGTAACCTACCACAAACACATACATACACAACCTCATTCACTTATCATCCCAAGAAGTGACCGGAAAAGACTGTTTACTCGAGTCCGTGTTTGTGTTTGATAATGTGTCCGTGTGTATGTGTGTGTGTCCATGTATGTTTGGCAGTGTGTGTGTGTGTGTGTGTGTGTGTGTGTGTTTGTCAATGTTCCAGCGTCGCTCTGTCTATTAATACCCGTAAACTTATCTGTTAACTGTAACTGTCATAAAAATATGTCTGTCTGTTGCATTGGGTGAACATATTCTGTTTCCTGTTAGAATTTAGTGTAATTGTCTGTCTGTCTGTCTGTCTGTCTGTCTGTCTGGGTGAGTATATATTTTCCCGTGTCTGAATGTTTACCTTTGTGTGTCTATCTGTCAGTCTGTCTATCTGTCAGTCTGTCTGTCTGTGTGTGTGTGAAATCCGTGTAGATAACGTATAAATATCTGTCATATGTTGGTTAATCCACGCATGACTATCAGTTTGGTTATAGAATGATACTTCTGTCTGTCTGTCTGTCAATGTCTGGCTGTCTATTTGTCTACCAGTCTCTGTCAGAAAGAAATACAAAGACGTCAACAAGAAAAATAAGAGAATGGAAAAAATATACAAAGATGGAAGCTTGAAATCAGCGTTGGGTTTTAGAAAATAATGATGTCCTTGGTGGGGAAAAATAAGCGTTGAAAAGCTAAAATAAACTTTGGGGGCGGATATACACTGAGGGCATTGAGAAGCTAATAAGTCTGGAAAGCTAAAGTATGTCCTGGAAAGGTAAAAATAAGTCCCGCAAAGCTAATATTAGTCCTGAAAAGCTAAAATAAGTCCTGGAGAACTAAAATAAGTTCTGGAAAGCTAAAATAAGTTCTGGAAAGCTAAAATAAGCGTTCGGGTGCGGAAATAAGGTCCTTGACTGGAAAGAACTGGACGGGTCGTGGACTAACCGGATGCACCATCGTCAGAAATCCATTTCATCTGCCAGGCATAAACCCTACTGAGTTGGAGAACCTAACGGGATGCTCTCTTTCTCCCTCTCCCTCTCCTTCTCTCTCTTTTCTCTCTCCTCTTCTCCCTCTCTTCAACTCTCTCACTTCCTTCTCCATCCCCCTAACATTCCTACTCATTTCCCTCTCTTATGTCATCTCCCCCATCCCTACCCACTCCCTTCTCTTCTCTTCACTCCATTTCCTCTATCACCCCCTCTCCTCCTCCTCCTCCCTCTTCCTTCCCTCTCTGTTCTACATTGCAGATTAAACAACCCTTGCCTCTCGACCGACCACCACCACGACTACAACCATTCCTGCCATCACCAATCACCACCCTCACCACCATTACCTTCCCCAACTACCACCATCATTCCCGCCACCACCACCACCACCATCCCTTCCACTACCACCACCACCACCACCACCATCCCCTCTACTACCACCATCGTCACCACCATCATTGCCCAGTTTCTAGGCCTGCCACCACCACCACCACCACCAGCACCATCACTACAACCACCACCACCTCGATATGCAGATGACCCGGGCGGGGAAATGAGCGTTTTCCTGGGGATATTGAGCGTGTTTTCCTGATCTCTGGAAGTCGTGGTGAGAAGCCGATGGTTGCTCACTGCCTCTCCATCACGTCCACTACCTCTACCCGTGACCCAGGGAGAGGAGGGAGGGAGGGAGTGAAGGGAGAGAAGCAGGGAGAAGGGAGGGAGTGAGGGAAGAAAGAGAGGGAACGGGAGGGAGAGGTTATCGTAGCTTGAGATCATTAGCTCTCTCTCTCTCTCTCTCTCTTCCTCTCTCTCTCTCTCTCTCTCTAGGCATTAACCAACCATTCGTAATCATTTCTAACACACACACGGGACTTTTCTTGTTATTTCCTTACATTTACGTACATTCTTGGACATTTGTATTCATCAAAATACATTTAGAGAAAAACACCAAGTTATGGGCATTTCAGATATCATTTACAGATATTTATGGACATTTCACAAAATATTACAAGACATTTACAGTAATTTACGAATAAACAAAAACTCTCACCAAAAAAAAAAAAAAGTATTTAAAAAGGAATCGAAAAAATATTCTCGAACAGTTTAGGACATTTTCAGACATTCACAGACATAAACCGACTCACACCTAACCTAACCTAACCTAACCTAACCTAACCCTCTAGGTAACATTAGGGTGTTTAATCAGCACAAAGCTTGAGGGATTAAACTTCAGGTGACTTAAGTATATTTTCCACCACCTTTGGCTTCCGTATTCTCCTACATAATATTTTCCTTCTACAAAGAGATGTTAAAACAGAGTTAATTTACTCCCTTAAATATCTTTACCACTTTGATGTTAATTCTAATGGCGCATAAACTGTACTGAGACTCGACTAGATATATTTAGTTATGTGCAAGAAGTTTAGCGAGGCTGATATTATGTACACACACACACACACACCCACACCCACACCCACACACACTAAAGTCTCTAAGCTCATAATCCAATAACCACACAAGTCATCAACAATTAAACCCTTAAGAGAGACAAATCACTTATATACCAGAGAGAGACTCGGGTAATGGGGTGAGGGGAACACAGCACATCATATTAATCTCCATTTTCAATTACCCAAACACACAGACGAAACCAAAGTGACAGAACATGCAAATTAGTGTGTGCGGTGTGTGTGTGTGTGTGTGTGTGTGTGTGCGCGTGAGAGAAGAGAGAGAGAGAGAGAGAGAGAGAGAGAGAGAGAGAGAGAGTAACGTCATCACCCTCAGAGGTCTGGCTGGTGCGATACCCGGAATTAATGAGCCCTGGCACCAGCTGGCTGGCTACATCCGTGGAGGTTATATCAGGGTGATGTTGTGGTGTGGAGAGAGAGAAGACTAGGAGGAGGAGGAGAGAGAAGACTAAGAGGAGGAGGAAGAATAAGAGGAGGAGGAGGAGGAGGAGTAAAGAAGATGATGGTTTTTGAAGTACTGGAGGAATGAGGAGAAGGGATAGGGAGTGTTTTGGAGTCAGCTATGTGAGTATTTTATGATGTCTTGGAGGATGAGAGAGAGAGAGAGAGAGAGAGAGAGAGAGAGAGAGAGAGAGAGAGAGAGAGAGAGAGAGAGAGAGAGAGAGAGAGAGAGAGAGAGAGCTACAAAATCCAGATTGTAAAAGATAAACACCAAGGTATCACAACACAATAATAAACGACTAAACATTATAGTAAACATTGTATAATTATCATCGAGCACAATAGAAGGACAGTGTCATCCTAACTGGAAGCCAAAACAAGACTGTGAATCATCCTACAAATCAACACAAGTACTGGAAGTTTACCCCAATGGAAAATCAACACCATCGTCCCAACTGAAATTCAACACAAAGTCTCACACGCACGCACGAACACCCACACACACACGCCCACCCACACAGGCACCCACCCACACAGACACCATCAGGGGATCGTCGGTGTCTCATCCGGCATCACCTGGAAGGACCGGAGGCAGCCCACGACCCAGATGACCACTCCGGAAGCCTCGCTGGAAGCCCCCTGGAAGGTCCCTGGGAAGGCTTCCTTGGTCCAGACGCCGCTTCCAGAACTCGCAGTGCTAATGGGGCGTAGCGCTCGGCCGCCGCCTCTTTTGTTTCGAAGCGTGGAGGGCTGACCTGCCTGGTTCCGGAGGTGCCCAGCGGCGGAGACGTGGGGAGTGGAGGGGAGAAGGGAGGAGGGGAGGAAGAGAGTAGGAGGAGAGGAAGAGAGGAGGAGGAGAGGAAGAGAGTAGGAGGAGAGGAAGAGAGTAGGAGGAGTGGAAGAGACGGGGAGAGGAAGAGAGTAGGAGGAGTGGAAGAGACGGGGAGAGGAAGAGAGTAGGAGGAGTGGAAAAGAGGGGGAGTGGAAAAGAGGAGGAGAAAAAGAGAGTAGGAGGAGGAGAGGAAGAGCGAGGAGGAGGAAGAAAGGGAAAGAGAGAGAGGAGGATAAGAAAAGAAGAGAGGGAAAGAAGAGGAGAGGAAGAAGAAGAAGAGAGAGGAGGAGGAGGAAGAGAGAGGAAGAGGAAAGAGAGGAGGAGGAAAGAGAGGAGGAAAGAGAAGAGGAGGAGAGGAAGAGAAGAGAAGGAGGAGGAGAAGACAGAAAAGGAGAGGAGGAAAAGAAGAGGAAGAAAAGGGAGATGAGGAGAAAGAGGAGGAAGACACAAACACCTCAACACACCTGTACTCTCAAACACCTGTACTCTCAAACACCTGTACTCTCAAACACCTGTACTCTCAAACACCTGTACTCAGACACCTGTACTCTGAACGAAAATATAAACCTACGCTATTATCACACACTCTCATGTACTCCAGTGACACGAAAAAAAAAAATATTCCTTTGATAAATAAAAACCCATTGATTACCATAACACGTAGGAGAAAAAAGCGAAATAATAAGACAAAATACCACACCTTTTGTACACCATAAACTAGAGGTATTTTACATTCATTTTTATATTCATTCATTTAATTAATAAAAGTCTTCAAAAACCTCCAAAGTTATTTATTTGAGTATTTGTTCAGTAATTAAAACACACCTGAGTGAAAATTACCTGAGACATCCCACTACATTAATTAAGGTAGTGATGTATGACCCACCAACACCCACCTCTCCTCCCTCTTCCCCTTCCTTACCTTCCCCCCTTTCATTCTTATCTCTATCCCTTTCTACTTCCCCTTTCTTCCCTCTCCTCTCCACTTTTCTTCCTTTGTTTCCTTTCCTTTCCCTTTCGTCTTTTTTCCTCCTTCCCTCCTCTTTCTTCATCTCTCCCCCCTCTTCCTTCCTATCTCCTCTACTTCTCTTCCATACTACCTTTCTTCCTCCCTCCCTCTCCTCCAGCCTCTTCTCCTCTCCCCCTCCCCCAAGCGTGTGTGTAACTCCTCTCATTTGCATCTCCAAATTCCTTATTAACTCTCGCATAAAAGTGATATACATTACCATTTCAAGAGCCAATTGTTCTTTTTTTCTTCTTCAATATGAACGTTTAACATTTCTGTCCGACACACTCTAATATATATGCTGTAGATATGTGTTTAATGCTTATTTCTATATTTTATTATTATTATTATTATTATTATCATCTATAAATGCCATAAAGAACCATCGTCCCAGTAACAAAACCTCGTACTTATAATCTTAACCTTATGACATCATTAACAAACTAAACAAACCAAAACTGTACACTCAAAATATTAATTTCAATATATATATAAAATTATTGAAGTGCATTTATATAAATATTTGGTATATTTTACTTTGGTGTCATAAAATATATATTGTAAGATAAGTTTAAATTTTATTCTTATTAAAGCATCAGTGGAGGAAAATACGATCGAAATAATTAGGCAAATGGAAAGAAAGGGGGTGAAAATAAGGTGAATAAATAAGATGAATATACTAGAGAAATATATAAAAAAGAGGAAATAAAGCTTAAAATAAAGAATAAAAGAAAAAGAACCGTATGAGAAAAGAGAGAATGGTGAGGAAAGAGACGGTGAAGGAAATAAAAAATGATTAATAATTGAAGGGAAATAATGAAAGTGGGTTAAGTAATGAGGGAGGTAGAGGGAAAGAGATTGCACCTACCTCCTCCTCCTCTCCCCCCCCCTTCCAATTTCATGAGGACTTACAACATAGCTTCCGACACACCTCACTGACTCCTCACTCATTCTCACCTGCAATCTAATTAACCTTCCCCAAAAAGTCATAGACCTCCCAAGGATTCAATTATCGAAGTTGGATACCTCCCTCTGGTTCACGCCCTCACTCTAACACTCCCTTACCTACTGTGTTTCTCATAACCTTAACTAATTAATAAGTTTCCACCACCATGAGGAAAACACGTCTGGGCTGACAAAGAAGGTTAACATAAACGAAAAATGTTGATTATGGATGTGTATCAGAGATGAGAAATGCTGTATGTTTCTGTCACGGAGATTTATTTTTTTTAATGTATGTGGAATATGTCTCACAGGGAGAGATATTTAAGAAGTATTGCTGGTACTCTCTCACTCACTCTTTCTCTCTTACACAGCTACCAGAAATATTCAAAGAGTGATGCTGTTCCATCTCCATCACCATCTCCCGACATTTCCCCGATAACTTGTATGCCAGCAGTCAGCAGGAGGGAGGAGACGCCCCACTACCCAAGTCCCCATTATGCGTCAATATTTATCTACGACTCGACATTCGACTTTCTGGAAATCGGCTTGAAACGGCCGCCGGTCCATCATGGGGAGAGTGATGTAAGTCTGAAAGTCAGTTCGTCATAAGGGGTGGGAAGAAGGGAGAGGGAGGGAAAGGGGGAGGGAAGGGGGCAATTCTATACGTACCCCCTGATGCCCTTAAGCGGTATATATAGATAATCCATAAGAACAGTGAAGGTACCCGGTAAAGTCGTGTTATATAAAGGGTCCTCTCCCCCAGCAGCACCACGCCCCTTGCTAGTGTTCAATAACCAACACAAAAGTCAAATATGGAGATGGTATGAAAATGTGTAAGGCGAGAATGGGCCAAAAAATATGGCCCACATAAAATCAACCGAGATGGTCATTTTTAGTCCAGTGGTTTCTCTACTCCTCCTCCTCCTCCTCCCTCGCTTCTCTGTTGCCTCCTTCCCTTCCTCCCATACATCGTGTTTGAGTGAGTCTTTAGCTAACAGAGACCTCCTCCTACATACACAGTACCCACACCACCAGAAGGACTATTCGTATATGTACTGGAAAGAGATATTGGCCACATTTTATCCACAGTCTAAGAAAATATTCACATGCCTATCGAGGTCTCTCTCTCTCCCCTAAGAAAAAAAAAATTGTATGATGAAAAAAGCATCAAATTTGTTTAGACAGCTCGACAAGGGGGCTGCGTAGCTGGTCGAGTGAGGGGGATGAGGCGCTATTGAATTTTAAAGTGAATTTTTCGGAAATCCACAATGACAACTGGCACTGAAATATAAAACCACAAATCTACTCTAAGTGGACGCGGGCGGGAGTTGCCAAGGCGGACAGAACTCTTACACCAGATATTCGTCCGAGTTTCACCAAAGTTTTGAAGCGTTTCGACACCATTATCAGACCTTCCTCACACTTAGGATTCTATTTCCACGATTCCTTCCGCCCAAAACACCAAGATCGGTCATAATTCTGAGGATTTTTGAAGAGGAAAAGACAATTAATACGGATTTGAAGCTTTAAATACGACACGGATGCATAGTTAAACTTTACCGTGTAAGAGTTCGGTCAGACGGTGTTGTGAGAGAGAGACCAGCACTGGTTGGCTCAGGCTGCCGGACCTTTGCGGCTCCTCTTTGATTTCTTCGCCTTTCCTCCTCTCCTTTTATCCATTTTTCCTTTTGTTCCATATATCGAGAATTTCCTTTTTCCTTTGTTTTCCAGGTTATAGCCCCCCCCCCCCCAACCATGTGCTCATCGGTCTTAAGGAGGTTGACTGATCGTTAGTAATATAGTACAGGTGATGGTGAACCGCCTACCTTAAACCTTATATTATCTTACCTGGTGTGTTTCTTGTTAACTATGTCCCTCAAGACTACATGGAGCGGAACGTGAATGTTTCTATGTCGTGTTTGAATATTTGTAATTGGTAAATACGTCTATATATCTAACTACTTACATAATTATCTCCGTACATGTATGACTAACTACGTACATAATCATCTATGTATACTAATTTATATACATACTCAATTATATGTGTACTTGCATATATATATACTCTTATATCTACACATAGTAATCTAAATGTACTCTTATCCATATGTACACTTACACATCTGTATACAACTACTTATTACAGAACAGACAACAAAATACACATCTTACACAACCAATAGAATTCTTTATCAAGGTGTTTACATACAGAAATAATCCCACAAACACCATTTACATTATATTTATACATAATTATTACGTAATCAGTCGCTCCAAAAAATATCTTTACTGGGGAGGGGTTGGGGAGGGGTTGGGGAGGGGTTGGGGTGGGGTGGGGTTGGGGTGGGGTTCGGGTGGGGGGTGGGGGGAGATGAATTTCAGAACGAACACTGTGACTCCTGTTGCCTCGGTAGGGTTGTCAAAATCCTTCGTCCTTTGTGTCATATTTTGTCGAACATAATTTTTTAATACATTGAGAGACAAAATTTCCATGAGGCATTTGATAATATTTATTTAAGGTTAATATAGGGAAAGAGGAATGGGATATTGACACCAGAATTCAGTACAAACACACACACATTTAATATGCCATAGAGCTATACTTAACTTTAGTGATACCAATGATGTTTCTCGTGAAATTCTTGTAAACTTTAACAAATTATATTACATAAATCTCTGACTTGATAACAAATATTTATAAATAAGTTTCCCTCTTTATAAACACGGTATCACTGCTGGAGGCAAGAAATTGATGGTCGGCGCCCGGGTAGCCCCCAGCCCAGCACTCATGTCATTAAATACTAAACTTTGCTGTTGGGGAAGAGAATGCAGTCAGGTACAGTGGCGGCGACACTACCTCCGTATGGACCGAAAAAGGAGAGGTCTTAGTCTACTGTACAATATGCTGTATACACACTAAAGGACCGTCAAGGTATACACGCCCCTTGTAGTAACTCCAGCAGAGGACGTCTTATCAGGGACTTCCAGGAGGTTATCTATCAAAATAAATTAAAGATCGACACCGCTCGCTGCGGAGGAAAATATCAGGACACATCATGCAGACTGAGGCGATTTCCATGCAAAGTTGGTGGTGAGGGTTGAGGCCTTCCGCATGAGGCAGGAGCGGGAAGCCCAGCGCCACAGATCGGAATTTGAACCAAGAGTGTGCTTGCTTATCGGCCGTCATTATACCCTGTTCCCTACCACGCTGCCTATGAATTATACATATGCAAATAAGGGTATTAGGCCCTTATGTGTGAGTACCCAGCGATTATCTAGCTAGAGAATTATATAATCATGACCTTTCTACCCAAGTAATTCTCCCTAACAGTGACCTTCATGTCCGGACCTGGGGGGTAATGATAGTCATTGTATAATTCAACGCGAAATACGACAGAGCTCGACCACTCACGCTCTCAGGGCTTGAATTTTGCTGTGAATTTATCTGGTGGACGCGACACTGGCGGGGGTGCTGGTGTGGCCCATGGTGGTGTGGGTCATGGTGGTGGTCTAGCCCATGGTGGTGGTGTGGGTCGTGGTGGTGGTCTAGCCCATGGTGGTGGTGTGGACCATGGTGATGGTGTGGATCATGGTGATGGTGTGGATCATGGTGGTGTGGGTCATGGTGGTGGTGCAGCCTATGGTGGTGGTGTGGGTCATGGTGGTGGTGTGGGTCATGGTGGTGGTGTGGATCATGGTGGTGGTGTGGGTCATGGTGATGGTGTGGATCATGGTGGTGTGGATCATGGTGGTGGTGCAGCCTATGGTGGTGGTGTGGGTCATGGTGGTGGTGTGGATCATGGTGGTGTGGATCATGGTGGTGGTGTGGGCTGTGGTGTGGATCATGGTGGTGTGGGCCCTGGTGTTGGTGGTGTGGGCCCTGGTGTTGGTGGTGTGGATCCTGGTGTTGGTGGTGGTGTGGGCTGTGGTGTTGGTGGTGGGGGCCCTTAGAGAGAGAGAGAGAGAGAGAGAGAGAGAGAGAGAGAGAGAGAGAGAGAGAGAGAGAGAGAGAGAGAGAGAGAGAGAGAGAGAGAGAGAGAGAGAGAGAGCATGATGGAAGGGCCCCAAAAGGGACTCTTTATCAACCTAACTTCTCCTCCCACATAATATTCCCCATCACTTTTTTTCACCATCTCTTACACTTTTCAGGAGAGTCTCAAGATGTGATGATGGAGAAGACGAGAGAGAGAGAGAGAAGCGAGAGAGAGAGAGAGACAGATGATCCTAACTACATACGTTAACTTAGTGACTCCTAAAAGAAAATAATTAACTCGAAGAAAACTTATCAATTCAGAACGACATTAAAATCATCTCCCCCCCCCCCCCACCCTCACCACCACCCCTTGTACCATCACACATGTAAAAACTGATAATTGATCAATCTATTCTACTCCAATTACCTCATGTAAATTAGCGATTGATTAGTCAATTATCCCGGCCGATCGATAATAATTTTGATCATCCCTTCAACTTTTCCAGAATGATTGGCTCAGTTTGCATCTTCGTTCAATCTATTTCCAAATGTTAACTTGATTTTCTTTAGAATGACATAACTAAACTTTTCTTACCAATCTACTTAAACTTAGAATGAATCACCAATTTGGGTTGACGATCATTAGTTTATTCCATGATTGAATTGGTTTGATTTCTTCTACTATGTAATGTTTTTCCCCCTGGTGGTGATGGTCAGTGTAATTAACTCGAGTGAATGGCTACTGCTGAATAGAACCTCCAGCTCAGTCTTCAATGGGTCCAGTCTAACCTAATCTATCTACCTATGGGGTGTCGGGGCCCTATGCAAATAAGTCCTAGTCTTAATGGGTGCTAGATCTAGTGGACCCTAGTTCTAATGGGCTCTTAGATTTAATGGGACCTACTATTAATGAAGTCCTAGATCTAATGAGTCCTAGTATCAATGGGCCTTAGATCTAATGGGCCCAAGTTTCAATGAACCCTAGATGTAATGGGGCCCTAGTTCAATGGGCCATAGATCTAAGGGGCCCTAGTTCTAATGGGCCCTAAACTTTTACTCAATGGTTCAACGTGTTTAAGGAAGGGACTGATGGTCGCTGCTGTCCGGACGTCTGAGTTATGTGATGGCTTTGTTTACTTGGTCTGGGTGATCTATCTATCTATCTATCTATCTATCTATCCAGCCTGCCCATCGTGCCTCTCCTTCCCTCCCTCCTTCCTTTCCTCCCTCCAAATCCATCCACCCCCACCCTCCCTCCTCTTCCCTTAACCACCACCCTCCCTCCACCTCTCTCCTTCCACCTCCCACCCTCCCCTTCCCTCCCATCACCCCCAACCTCCCCTTCCCCCCCTTCACCTCCCTCCCCTTCCCCCCCCCCTCTACACATCCCTCAACACACAGCCTCAGGTTCATTTTTCTTCTTGATTTCTATGGAAAAAGATTTGGTAGGAGCGTGTGATGGTCATTACAGTTATTATTGTCCCCCATCTGTGCTCCCCTTATCCTCCTCCCTTCTCTTCCTCTTCATCCTAGTCTCCCTTCCTCCTCCTCCTCCTACTCTTCCTCAAACTGTTCCATTCACCCTAATCGCCCCTTCACATCATCTTAATTCCTCCCTCACACCCTCCCTACCTACTTACCCTCTTCCTCCTCCTCCTCATCCACCCTAATCACCCTCAACACCCCCTCTCCCTTCTTTGCCATCACCCTAATCCCTCCCTCATACTCTCCCTCTCTCTCCGTGATTCATTCTACAAGTGTAACACCATCATCATCACCATCACCAACACCACATTCCTCTGTCGCCTGCTGGTGGGTCATTGTTCACAAATACAAACGTTTGTCCTTCTCCCGTTATGTACTTCCAGGAATTTTTGTACACTAACACACGGGGAACATTCTACATAAACATTCACTCTTTTGTCCCGTGTTAATACAATAAGCCATTCCCTGTGTTAATTACTGTTAGAACGACTAGATGTTATTGTTTACCTGTGTGTTGGCAGTTAGTAGTAGTTTCATATCCGTCTAAGGTTAGTTAAAGGAGGTGATTGATATAGGTCATAAAATAGGATGACAATAATGATCTAAATGTAAAGATAATAACTAGACGTAAAGAAATGGATAAAAAAAAACGATAAAAAAAATACTATAATAATAATAGTAATAATAATAATAACAGTAATAATAATAATAATAATAATAATAATAATAATAATATAGAAACTCAACTATGATATAAAATCGAGTTTGTGTCACCTCCTCCCCCCCCCCCTCTCTCTTCCTCCTTTGCCCTGAATTCGAAAAAGAAAAACATGATGCCTCAGTGACACGAGAAGTCACTTAAGCCGGCCGTGGAAGACATCAGCAGTCACATAAAACTCAATCATGGCCCCGCGGTCGCCTGATCCCTTCGACACCAACAGTGCCTTAAAAACACCCCAACCCTCTTATGCTTCTCCCATAAAAGAAAACCACTGTATAC
Organism: Homarus gammarus; assembly: GCA_958450375.1. NCBI lineage: Eukaryota > Metazoa > Arthropoda > Malacostraca > Decapoda > Nephropidae > Homarus > Homarus gammarus. The sequence goes on along the minus strand of CAUDMG010002367.1, from coordinate 1,345,067 downwards.
AGACGCCAGGAGATGGTAAAGGAAAGCCTGGCGCTGTCGATTGCCTGTACTAGAATTGTTTAGATTTTGTTTGAAGCAGAAGGTGGTTACGGAAATGCCTGGCGTTGTCGATTGCCCGTACTGGAAATGTTGTTTTTTTGGGGGGTTATTTTAAGGGGTAAAGGGGCGATGAATGTTGAGAGAGCCACATCTTGCAGGTCAGGGCAGGAGGGGCGTCTACAGGTTCTTTACAAGGGCGGAAGACACGGGCGATCATCCCCATGTCATTTTTTACTCGCTTCCCCAAATTGACAAACGACCTCGAGATTTGCATTGATCACGTCCCCTCTATCACACGCTTCTGTGCGAGGGGGGGGGGGGGAGAATCCTAACGATCATTGGCTCTTACGAGGGGTCGAATTGGGCCCTTAGGTCACCCGAGCGTAGAGGTCATCCACCCCCTCCCTCCTTTCCCTCTCCTCGGAGGTCGGATCATGATGTGAGGCCTTCCTTCAGGGAGAGAGAGAAGAGGGAGAAGGAACAGCAGGAGGTGGTAGGAGGTGGAAGGAGAGAGGGGAGGGAGAGGGTGTGGGTGGTTCTTCCTGACCTCTGGTGGTAGGAGGAAGAGCATCGGAGTCCCTCTGGATAGCCCGTGTCGACGCTTATGAATATATTACCGAAGAGGAAAACTTTACCGTGGGTGAGATATCCGATCAGTGCGGCTCTGGGGGGGGGGGGGGGGGGAGTCTGTCTGTTTAGCTCACTGTTGCTACTGGCGACTGTTACTGAGGGACTAGATTACCGTTGCTACTGTTGTCCTTTACTTACTGTTCACAGCTTATGGGAGACTTGTACTTGGCTCCTGTTGCTGTTAGTACCTGTTACTGATGACTGACTTCCTGTTAGTGATGATTGGCTTTCTGTTGCCCTTGTTTTCTCGACTGTTAGTGTCTCTTAGTGATGACTTTCAGAAAATATGACTTACTTTTCATATAACGTTGACCCCAAAATCACTCAACTTTTTTTATAACTAATAATGTCACAAACAATAAATACTCGTATGTCTTTAATTAAATTTCTACAGTTGTTTTACATGCAATTAAGAAGATGGCCTCTTCTCCCTCTTCCTCGGCCTCCTCTCCCTCATTCTCGGCCTCTTCTCCCTCTTCCTCGGCCTCCTCTCCCTCATCCTTGACCTCCTCTCCCTCATCCTCGGCCTCCTCCTCCACCACCCCCCCAACCCCACCGATGGTACTGTACCTTCTCCACCTCCCACCATCTCCACCACCACCTCCTTCATCCCCTCCTTGACCACCTCCACCTCCCCTTACAGCCATCCCATCCACCTGCACCAAGCATTTAATACACAGGTAAGCTTATCACACACAGGTAGATGCTTACTGATAAATTTAACAATCCAGTTAACATTTCAGTTCCAAACGTCAGTATTTACAGCAGCAAACATTAATCTATCAAAATTCTTCAGCAACTGTTAGCGAATAAGTCACACAGAATCACGACCTCAAAGACATTTAAATATCAATGGAACTAAATCAACATACATTCCCCTCAACAATGTTCTATCTCCACAAGGTTGTGTTCAAAACTAATCTAAAACCACAACACCAAGACAGACTAAACAAAAAAGAAAATATTTGATCGTTTAACAAAAATGCCTGACCAGTGGATGACAGACCATCATTGTGTAAGATAATATATTTCTTTTCTCAGTCTGGACTTTTTTGTTCCCAAGTGCAGTTCTTCATTTTATTTCTCTAACACTTTATAACTCTCAAAAGGGTTGAATTATATGCTCTTTCTCTCTGATCTTCTTTGTCAACTCAACTACTGTGATTTATATCTCTTACGGTGTTTTCAATTACATTCTGTTCTGTGTCTTTGATCTCCTCTTCAAAAGCTTTTCACTGCCTGTACTTCTTCACCTTATCGGAGTCTGTACCTTGTATTGTCATTCACGTTGATTTAACATTGAGTTTTACCTCGACTGTGAGAGAGAGGAGGAGGAAGTACCTTAATATGGCCTAATTTTAAACATACATTAAAGTCATAAATCAATCCTAAATCCTCTTGTCTATTCTTGTAAAATTTCGATAAAGTTTTCTGATTAATAAAACAGTCGCTCTTTATTTCCCATTTCTCATTACTGATAATTTTTCAGAATATTCCGTGATATTTGTTGTTTTCGTGACTTTTCCAGGATTTTTAATGAGTGTGAGAACCTTAGGTCATGTTTCTCTATTCTTTCTTCCTCTTATTTACTCTTCAGGCTCTCATACTTATTTACATCTTATTTTCTTATTTTTTCTTTATTTTTTTTTTCTGGTCCATTTTCATTTCTCAATTACCTTCACTATTACCATTTTTCTCTCAAGGACACCAACCATCACCTCACCTCGCTTCTCACCACACCCTCTCACCCCACACTACTCCCTCTCTGTCCCTCTCTCCTCCTCCTCCCACGATTCCTCCGCCCCTTCTCCCTCTCACTTACCCCATCTCCCCCCTCCTTCCCTCACTCTCCCCACTATTCCTCGTCTTCCCTCCTACTCTCCCTCTCTCCCCCACCAGCCTCCCCTCCCCCACTACCCACACAATAGCATCAGAACAATACCACCTCCCGCCTCTGTTATCTTTTGTCTCGATTCAACATCTAATGTCATCCCCATCGTCACCTTTATGAACACACACACACACACACACACACACACACACACACACACACACACACACACACACACACACACACCAGACACGTTAAGACTCAAGACGTTAAGATTGAGACACGTTAAGACTATAAGATACATTAAGACTCAAGATACACTTTAGATTAAACACACACAGACTTACACACATACAAAGACTCAAGACACACTAAGACTCAAGGCATACACACACACACAAGACTCAAGACACACTAAGACTCAAGGCATACACACACACACACAAGACTCAAGACACACTAAGACTCAAGGCACACACACACACACACACAAGACTCAAGACACACTTAGAACTCAAAGACACATTTAAGAACGGACCGGGCCAGCATTCCTCCCCCCCCCCCTTCCTCCTCTTCCCACCCTCCTCCTCCTCCTCTTATTATTCCCCTTCCTCCATCTCTTCCTCATATAAACACTTAAGTCGTTTCTAATGCGAGTGAGAGCGTCTTATTGCCTCATTACCATACTGTAGCCTTGTCATTGTCGCTCGTGATAAGATGGTGGTAAGAAAGGGGGGATATTTCTGGTGATTTATGTCCGTAAGGGGTGGTTAAGGGGTGGTGAAGAGATGGGGGTGAGGGGGGTTGAGGGGTGTTATGGGTGTAGTAAGGGGGTGGTGAGGAGGTGGTAAGGGTTTAGTAAGGGGTGGTAAGGGGGTGGTAAGTGTGTAGTAAGGGGTAGTAAGGGGTCTTTCTTGTAAGGGAGTAGACTAAGGGGAAGCTGTTGTGTTTTATTCTTGTGGATTCTTTCTGTTTTTAGAATCACCTGAAGATTAGCCCCCCCCCCTAATAGCTATCTAGAAGGGATTGGTTTGGTTAGGTTAGTTAAATTTAGGTTAGGATAAGTTTGGTTATGCTGGGTTAGGTTAGGTTAGGTTGGTTATCTTCAGGTGAAATAAGATGTGGGGTGCGTGGCTAGTCTTCAGGTGATCCCAAATCTATATAACATTAATCAGTTCCCTACGTTCAAGATACTACACAGGCTTCTTCCATATCCCACACCAAGAGCAGTGAAGCTTCGCACCTTAAGACTTTCAACATCAGATTTATAAGGCAATTGTCAAGTTTATTTTATATCACCAATAAATACAAAATACAAGTGATTGGTAAAAGTGACAGACTAAACTACCCTATCCTAACCTATCCTAACCTATCCTAACCTATCCTAACCTAGCCTAACCTACCATAACCTAACCTACCCTAACACTTTACCACAAGAATACTTTCAGTTACGGTCTTCAAGTTCATGCAAGTTTTCAATAACTGATCCAATGAAACTTTTAAGAGGTCAAGGTCACGAGGTCGAGGTCACGAGGTCGAGGTCACGAAGTAAAGGTCACGAGGTCGAGGTCACGAGGTCGAGGTCACGAAGTAAAGGTCACGAGGTCGAGGTCACGAGGTCGAGGTCACGAGGTCGAGGTCACGAGGTCGAGGTCACGAAGTTGAACTTTATGTAAATGAACTTTTTAAACATTCGATCAATTTCCAATCTTTATGAGGAAAAGTTTACCTATATAGGATGTGGTGGTTAGGTTTGGTTAGGTTTGGTTAGGTTACGTTAGGTTTAATGTTAAGGTCGTTTATATGAAGGAGCAGTAAGTTAAGGGAAGCTAATCTTCAGGTGATCCGAACTAACTTACTGACGGAACAATATCTCCCATACATCTTTATTCATTAACTTCAAAACCCCTCACAGAGCACTTCACATTCTCTACACTAAGATCAAACAAAAACAACTTCTATGTTCTATTCAAACACCTACATAAAAGAATTCTTCCCTTTATCACCTGTTTTACCTGAGTTTCCTCCTCCTTTCATTACCTGGTCCACACCTGAGATGAACTCATTAGGGTCCAGGATGTGTGTAAGAGGGAGTTGTTCTTCCTTGTTCCGGAGTGTGTAAGAGGGAGTTGTTCTTCCTTGTTCCGGAGTGTGTAAGAGGGAGTTGTTCTTCCTTGTTCTTCCTTGTTCCGGAGTGTGTAGGGAGGAGTTGTTCTTCCTAATTTTGTTCCTCCACCCATTCTCATTCGTTTCCACCCACTCTCACCTGTGTCCACCCATTAAGGCCCTCACCTCCACCCCTTCCCACCCTCACGTCCACTCCCTCCCACACCACATATCCGCCTCTCCCACCCACATCTCCACTCCCACCCTCAGCTCCACCCCCCACCCACACCTCCGCCTCTCCCACACCACATCTCCACCCATTCCCATTCCATCCATCTCGCAATACCAACACCCTTATCCGTCCCGCCCACATCACCCTCCCTCCCCCTCCCACTACCGTCCCACTGTAGACATTGATAGAATCTTCGCCAGTAAATTGTCCCGTGTTGGAAAGGGTACAGTGGGGGGTAGGGGAAGGGGGAAAGGGGTTGGCTAAGGGGCTAGGGTAAGGGGGCGCTAAGGGAAAGAAGGCTAGGGGAAGGAGAGCTAAGTGAAGGAGGGCTAAGAGGAGGAGGGCTAGATGAAGGAAGGCTAGTGAAGTGGAGTGATGGAAGGGGGTGACATGGGGGAAGTAAGGGGTGGATGGGCGATAGGAGCTGGAAGGGGGGTGGGGAGGAGTGAAGGAGAGTCGGGGGGAGTAAGTGGGATTGGAAGAATCTACGCCCTCCCCTCGTCTCTCCCCCACTTCATAACTGGGGAGAGGGGAGGAGAGGGGGGGATTGGGGTGTAGAAGCTCCGAGTGAACGTCCTTTACTCCCCCACCACCTTCATACCTGCTGGCTCGGGAGGAGGGGGGGGGGAGGGGGCAGGGAGAAAGAACTGAGCCCTTGGGAGTAAACGCCCCTCCCCCCCCCCCCGCCCCCCAACGACCTGGTTCTGGGGGTGAAGGCTCTAGGAGTTAAATTCTCCTTCCCTATCTTACCTATCTCAGGGGGACGTGTGAGCTGATATAACTACCCTTCACACACCCCTACCCAATGCTCCACCTATTTCTGGAGGTAAGGGAGCTGAAGTGACTCTTCCCCACGCTCCCCTAATGCTCCACCTATCTCTGAAGGCGAGGGAGCTGGAAGTGAGCGGCCCACCCCCCCACGCCCCGCCCCCCTCCCAATGCTCCACTTATCTCTGGGGGTGAAGGAGCTGAAAGTGACTCCTCCCACGCCCCCCCCCCCCAATGCTCCACCTATCTCTGGGGTGAAGGAGCTGAAAGTGACTCCTCCCACGCCCCCCCAATGCTCCACCTATCTCTGGGGTGAAGGAGCTGAAAGTGACTCCTCCCACGCCCCCCCCCCCAATGCTCCACCTATCTCTGGGGTGAAGGAGCTGGAAGTGAGCGCCCCCCACTATTAATATCTGGCTGGCCGCTCGCTACCTCCATATATCAGAGCCGGATGACAGCATTCATATGTAAATACGTACACGCAACCTCCCCTGCCCGCACCACAGATGAGACGCCCGACCTGGGGGAGGGGCAGGGGGGGCGTGGGGGAGGCAGGAGGGGAAGGGAGAGGGTGGGAAGGGGGAGTGGATGAGGAGAAGGGAGAGGAGGGAGGGGGGATTGGGATGGGTGGAGGTGCTGAATGAGTGGAAGGGCAGGGAGAGTAGGGATTGGTAGTAGAGATATGGGGAAGGAGTGGGAGGGGGAAGGAGTGGGAGGGGGAAGAAGAGGGAGGGGGAAGGAGTGGGAGGGGGAAGAAGTGGGAGGGGAAGAGAGACAGGAGGTGGAACAGGTAGTGAGAGGACAGGGGAAAGGGGAGAAGGAAGATGAAAGAGGGAGTTGGATGGAAAGAGAGGGGAGGAGGGAGTGAACATGCAGATGGGGGTGGGGAAAGAGGGGGCTGGGGGAGTGGGATGACAGGGATCTAGGGAGAGGGAAAGAGAAGAAGGGAGAGTGAAAAACAGGACACTGGAAGTTGGTGAGGTTGAGATGGAGGGGGGGAGGAGGAGGGGGGAGGAGGAGGTGGGGAAGGAGGAGGTGGGGGAGGAGGAGGAGGTGGGGGAGGAGGAGGTGGTGGGGGAGGAGGAGGAGGAGGAGGAGGAAGGAGGAGGTGGGGGAGGGAGTAAGGAGCTAGGGAAACTGTGAAGTAGGTGGAAGAGAAGAGGTGAGGGAGCTAGGGAAGGAAGGGGAGGGGAGAGGAGTCAGAAGGGAGATAATCAGTGGGGACTATGGAGAATGGGGAGCTTAATGTGGGGAGGAGTGGTAGATGTTGGGAGTAGGGAGAGAAGATGAAAAATGGAGTAAAAGACAAGCAGAAGGGGAGGGGAGGAGGAAGACATGAGAAGTATAGAGAAGAAGGGTGATGAAGAGAGGAGGATTGGAGAAGAGAGGAGGTCACCTGGCCCACCTGATGGTACTGAACATAACAAAGGTATGTAATAATGTAAATAAATGTAAACACACACCTAGGAAAATTTACACCAACGTGACTATAAACAATTAAGCTTGACATGACCTCTTGAAGCTTAAACCTTATTAATAGTGGATTTATCTTTTTTTTATCTTTTACAAAATTGAGCGACAATTAATTTATCTTTGTACTTTTTTAAGGACGTCCTCGTGTTTTTAATTAAATATTGATAAATAATTAATTGACGCCATAAATTGCTCTCAAACTTAGGTCACTTGGATTTCTCTTGCGATATTGAAAACAAAAATCTCAAACTAAAGAATTTGGGAATTTTAACAAAACTAAGTATTGTTAAAAATTCAATATAGATTCACCAGAGAAAAATAAAAGCATTTTCTTCAAGACAAAAAAATTAGTATAAATTTTCTAAGACATTAAAATATAATTACATTTCCACATGCCAAAAAAAAAACACAATTGGACTTTTTTAACCTAAATAAAAAACTAATAATCTCAAAAAATAAAAAAAAACAAAATTGGTGTTTAATTAATAAATATAAAAAAAAAATCCTTTCAAAACGTAACAGTCAATAACTTCTTAAACGGAAAACAAAAATAATTAGCAATACAAAACAATAACCAGGTAATTATCTCCTCAAACCTCAGGTAAACCTTCTAAATAAGAGGAATTTTAATGAAGATGAAATCACAGGTGGTGAATATAGTTGTCAAGACCCAATATGTACTTGACACCTGTAGGAGCATGGATGTTTGTGTTACCTGTGGGTGTTGTCTCTGAGTGTCTGACCGAGGGAGACAGAGGAGAGGAGAAGAGAGAAGAGAAGAATACAAGAGACGAGAAAAAGAAGAAGCAAAAACCCCACAATATAACAAACAAACAAACAATAACACACAACAAACACACACAAACACACAAAAAAAAACAACAAAACAATTAAAACACAACTACATTAATCCCTAAAAAGCGAAAATTAACCTCGAGTAATTATGACCATCTATTATGCGCTAACTTCAAAAGCCACGGATTCAACTATTCACATTAGACAAAACACAACAACAGAGAGATTAGTATTACGTCATATCAAACTCGCTAATCCTAATCCTAGACCCCGGAAGCTGACTCATTCTAACTTCAACTTGATCTGTGATGTTAATTTAATCTAATCCAAACCTGACCTGACCTGACCTGACCTGACCTAACCTAATCCTATTCTGTCTTAACCTAACCTAATCGTTAATCCCAGTCTTAGACCCGGAAGCTGACCTGACCTGACCTGACCTGACCTAACCTAATCCTATTCTGTCTTAACCTAACCTAATCGTTAATCCCAGTCTTAGACCCGGAAGCTGACCTGTGACACAAGATTCATACATAAATAAGCAAAATTCTCTCGGATTAACTAGATGAAAAAATATCACACAAGGGATTTACAAAAACGTTAATAAACTCCTCCCGGATTAACGAGTGAAAAAAAAAATCCACAAAACCGTAAATAAATTCTACCTTTATTTACCCGGAAAAAAAATACACTAACACCGGATTCACGAAAATATAAACACACTCCTCCCGGATTAACTAAAAGATAGAAAAAATAACAACAGATTCACCACAAAAACGTCAACAGACTTCTCCCGGATTATCAAGAGAGAGAGAGAGAGAGAGAGAGAGAGAGAGAGAGAGAGATAAAAAAGTAAAACAAACACTGGATTCACAAAAACGTCAACAGACTTCTCCCGGATTACCAAAAGAGAAAAACAACAAAAAACAAGAGAGCGTCGTCGCAGCACCCAGGGACCGTCGGCACCTCACAACACTATGTTTGACAACGTCTTACTCCCCGTCTTCACATTGGTATTCCTACGACACAGATAAGATTGACATATGCAAATCCCTACACGTATCAGGAGCTAGGAGGGGAGGTACCTGATAACCCCTAAGCTACTCTATGGTCGAAAATCACTCATAACATCAATAGAAGACGCAATCGTAATGACATTTATCACTAGAGCTTCCTCACTCTCTACTAGTTCAAGACATTTTAAAGGTAGGTGTGTGTGTGTGGCAGGGATGGGTGGGTAACTGTCTAAAATTTACCTTTCCAATTATATCTACAGTGCCTCATATTTGATCAGATGCTTCTGGAACAAGACTCAACTTAAAAAAAGTCAGTGTTCCTTGGCCAGCTTTTAACAGATACCAAAGTGAGGACCTCTTTCTCCCCCCCCCCCCCTTACCAATCTAGCTCTCCTCCGTCCCAGAATCAATAGAGGGAGAGAGAAGTGAGAAGAAACAGATGACTGCAGCGTCTTGTGTTTGATGTGCAGGTTTGGATGCTGGTCACGTGAGATCGGCGACGCCCGCTGCTCGCTAGATGACGCTCTGATCAGCTGGGAGTGTGGCTGCCCTCCTAGTCTCTTAGTAGGTGCTATGGGCGGCCACCACCCCTCCTTACTGCTGCTGCGGGTGGTGAGGGGGGTGGTGGAGAGGAGTGGTGGAGGTGGTGGTGGTGAGGGAGAGGGGTGGTGGTGGTGAGGGAGAGGGGTGGTGGTGGTGAGGGAGAGGGGTGGTGGGGGTGGCGGCGTTGAGGGAGGTTAGTGGTGGTAGTGAAGGAGAACGTTGGTGGTGGTAGTGTTGGAAAAGTTTGTTTATTTGTGATAGAAAAGTTGTATCTGTCCTTTATGAAGTTATTGAGTTCAACCTTCTTTACACTTTTAATTCAACACCTGGAGACGATAAACCGACATTTAGAAATTATTGAAACTGAATATTTAATGTGTAATAAATTTTTCCCCAAGTAATCACACACACACACACACACACACACACACACACACACACACACACACACACACACACTACACCCCTCCCCTTAAGCCATACACCATCTTCATTAAGGCACATGATATACAATCTTCAAAGCTGGACAAGACGAGACAAACGCATAATTTCCTCCTTGTTAATGGTTTACTGTGACTTCCGCTGGCAGAAACTCGACTTCCTCCTACCTCTTCTTCTTCTTTCTCCACACCTCTTCATTATTCCTCCTCCGCTTCATTCTTCCTCCTCTTCATTCTTCCTCCTGCTCCTCATCCTCTTCATTCTTCCTCCTGCTCCTCCTCCTCTTCCTCCGCTTACTCTATCTCCTTTTCGCCTTTCTTCCCTCCTCTTCCTCGTTCTCTTCTTTCTTCTCCTCATCCTCCTCTTGTTCATTCTTCCCTCCTCCTCCCTCCTTTTCCTCTTCGTCCTTCACTCCTCCTCCTCTTCATCTACACCTTCCCCCTCCTCCATCTACACTTCCTCCTCCTGGTAAACATTACTAAGAATTGATAATAAAGTTACAGGTAATAAGAACCATAATGAGCAGGTGATGTTAATTAAGCTTCTCGCCAGGTGAGTCTTTGTCTTCTGTTTACGTCAAGGAATTAATGAAAACGTTGGGTTAAATACAAGAATATTATGGCATAGATGAACAGATAGTTAACGGAGTACTGTATAGATAAAAAAATGGGAATAAATTGAAGTACAAGTAAAATAAGAATAAACAAAATACAGGTAACAATAAGGAATAAATATTGAGTATAAATAAAAATAGGAATCAATAAAGCACAGGTAAATATAAATAAAAAAAATAAACAAAAACAATAAAAATAAAATAAAAAAATAAAAAAAATATCAAGGTAAAAAAAAATTATGCATTAAAAACTAATTATAGATGAGAAAAAAAAATAATGTAAGTAAAACAAAAACAAATAATTCATTAACACATAACACAATATCACTATAGCTATTACAGTTCACTACAGTTCACTACATCACTATCTATAACTTAAGTATTGAACTAAACAATTACATATACGATTAATAACCATCTAATACCTTATCTGTGGGTTTATTTATCTTAAGTAATAAATAAGTCCATCTTTTAATATTCTTTTATGGTATCGTCTTAATTAGCTACAGGCGAAGGTAAATTTACACAGGTATTAAGTGGCTGGTAAGGAGGAGGCAGACTTTCTGATCTAACTGATAGTGTTGTTTTGATTTTAAGCGAGGGATCATTTTTTTTTAATTCAAGTATGGAGAATGTAATAAAAGAAGAGAGTAGGACAAGTAGTAAATGTAAAAAGGACATGGGATAATGGACATGGGACGTGGAATAACGGACATAGGACATGGTAAAGTATGGGATAGTGTTCACGAAGGAGATGGAAGGTTGAGGATACGTGGGTTTTTTCCCAAGAGTATGAGGAAGAGTTAGGATATGGGACATGGCTTTGAAGGAAACGTTGGAATTAGGATGGCTTACTTGCTTGGAAATGTCTTGGTGGGGGGGCTGGGGGGCTGGGGAGAGGCATAGGGGGGAGGGAGTGGGGGAGGGGGGGGGGGCAATACGCACCACTCATAAGGACATGGTGTATTGATAAGACATGTAATAGTAGAGGAGTAGACGAGGATATGGAGAGGTCAGACACGGCGGGGGGGGGGGGGGGGGGGGGGGGGGAGGGGGAGGGGAGGAGAGGTGGATTGAAGACAGTAAAAACACGTTAACTAATATAAACTACGTGCTGTAAATAATGGTAAAGACACGGAGGAAATGACCAAGAGGAAATGTGGGACACGTTGAGGCGGAAATGTGGGACACGGTGAGGAGAACACGTGAGATATGATACGGGTGCCGCTTAATGAGGAGGAGAGAGAGAGAGAGAGAGAGAGAGAGAGAGAGAGAGAGAGAGAGAGAGAGAGAGAGAGAGAGAGAGAGAGAGAGAGAGAGAGAGACTCATAACAAAGGTGATAAACAGGAAACACTAAACGAGATAGACGAACAATTAATGAAATAACCAGAATAAGAATTGTTTATAATCATCTGTTTTTATTTAATTTTTTGTCTCTGGTAAGTTTGGGGATAAAATATATATATATCTTTTATGTTAAGATAATTTACCTGTATGAGAATCACCTGAAGATAATTACCCCCCCCCCCCCACCTCCCACCACAGCTTATTTCACCTGTAGATTAGCTACCTAGGAGAAGGTTTGTTAGGTAAAGATTAGGGTGTTTAATCTTCAGGTGAAATAAACTTGGGGTACTAATCTTCATAATATAATCCCTCTATGCTAGTGTTACCGTGATGAAATTAATATACCTGTACAGCATACTCACACCTGTGTTTAATTAGCAAGCTTTAGGTACATCGCTAACTATATCTATCTTAAACCATCAATTTTATGACAGTCACCGTACACAAATTACTATATACAGAGCTTATCTCCTGTCCATAAAATGAGTCGCTAATTCGCACCCGAGGCATTCAGGGTCCACCTACAATTTGGTTGGTCAAGGAAATCAAACTGAGTGTCGGAACAAAATACCGCCTTATGTAGCGAAAAAAAAGCAAATAAGTAAGCAAATAAACAAGCAATGAATCAAGCAAATAAGATCCAAATAAAAACCACATAAGCAAGTAAATAAGCAAACAAAAAAAGTAAGCAAGTCAGTAATTAATTAGGTAAGAAGGTAAAGGTGATTATCTAAGGTAAGAGCGAGAAGGACAGGCGGAAGACGAGGTTGGTGATGGATTGTTTTGAGGAACGACATTGTTCTCCCGGGGGCCAAGGAAGTGTTTTGTAAGTAAATAAGTAAGTGGGTCCAGTTAAGTGAATTAGTAGAGTTAAGTAAGTGAATTGCTGAATAGATAAGTAAGAGCAGTAGTAAATATTTAGGTGAATTAAGGGATTGATTGGGTAGGGTCACAGGGTAGGGTAGGTGAGGGTAGGGTTGGGTAAGTTAGGGTAGGGTAGGTTGGGTTAGGATAGGTTGGGTTGGGTTAGGTTAGATTACATTAGATAAGGAGGTACGGATTAATTAATTATTTAACTTGCATATACAACAGTACATCTGGCGGTGCAAAGAGAGAGAGGTTAATACAACTCTTAAAGACCACCACATGACAAAACTCAATAAAGACAACAACAAATAAGACATAACAACAACAAGACATCAAAACAATAAGCTACACCAGACCAAAACTCCCCTGAATAATTGCTTTTAATTTTGACCAACAAATCAAAACAATGAGCTATAACTAATGCTATTATTATATGACACAATGTATGTATAAACAAGTAAGAGAGAGCCAGAGAAGTAGGAAGGAAATAAGCAAGTATCGAAATAAGCAAGCATGAAAATAAGCAAGTAATTAAGCAAACAAAAACAAACGAGAAACAATTAAGCAAAAAAAAATTAAGGAATAAAAAGTTAACAAACAAGTAAGTAAGCAAGCACTTAATCAACCAATGAATCAAACAACAAAACAAACAAAGAAACGACGTGGGAGTTTAAGGTAGGAAATGAAGTCTGAACTAAGTGTGTTTTAGGAGGATCAATTCTATATACCAGTCGTTTGTCATCACCTGAAAGCATAACATCTCCTCCGGACACGAGTGGTGGTGGTGGTAGCCGGATATAGTGCTTGATTTATGCCTTATTATCCGCCCAGTGTGTGTGTGTGTGTGGGGGGGGGGGGGGCCTTATGTGCGTGTGTGTGTGTGTGTGTGTGTGTGTGAGGGTGCCAGGGAAAACCAGAGATAAGAAAAGCAGACAAAGAGAAAAATGCAAAGAAAATCCTAAACAAAAGACGAAGAGAATTAGAGAGAAAAAAAGCTTTAGAGAATTAGAATATAAAGAGAGAGAGAGAGAGAGAGAGAGAGAGAGAGAGAGAGAGAGAGAGAGGCAGGGCTGGGAACTGACAATCACCTCAGGCAAGTAGAAAAGTTGTCGGGCGAGCGAGTGGAACTGGTTACTACAATACTGTGTTGGTGTGACCCCCTACCAACCCCCTACCAACCCCCTTCCCCTACCATCCCCTACCCCCTACCGTCCCCCTTCCCCTACTACCCCTTACACATCTTTACTAAGTGTCTACAAACTTCAGTATTCAAGCCTTTACTAATATGCAAATTTCCCTTTTGTTTATCTTCGGTAAATTCAGATAGATAATTCGATATTGGCTCTGTTACAACTGCCAGGTATAATACATCATTATTGGTCTCGTTTAATTCGGAATTCCTTCTTTATTCAACTTATATAATCGGGAATGCCGTAAAAACATATCACTCTGTATATGATTTCACTATATCGGTATAGAACGTCATTACCTCTTTCTATAATAATGAGTCTCAAATACCAGACACTACACACGACTGCCTTCATTTCCCAATCTGTAAAGTAAGGCACAGATTCACAGCTGGATGGACTGACCTCTATGATTCAGTATACTCTATGTACTGTATTCTCATAAAAAAAAAACGTCAATATTACCTTTTCACTGACTTGTTACAAATTCTAACATTTTTACTTTTTTTTTTAATAAATTTTCTACCAAAACCAATGTATTCCTCTATACTGACGTTCATACACAGGGGCCCCTCGTGTGTGGGTCATGTGGTGGTGGCAGGTCTCTTCGTCCCTGCCTGCTGCTCCTATAGTTGTGGTGTGGACGAGGCGAGAGAGTGCTCAAAGCGGCATCACAAACACACAAATATAATTCTCTTGTCTTTTGGTCCCGAGATCGTGTGTGTGTGTGGGTCTCAGTGCTTAAAGGAGTTTTGTCTTACATCGCCTAAATGTCATATATGAAAGAGATTTGTATTAACCTTTAAGGTGTAAAAAATAGTTATGGACTATTTGTGTTGAATCTTTTTTTTTTTTTTTAAGTTTCCTGACCAATTTCTTCGCGACTATGAACACTAATAGGTTATATAATGTTCTATTTTACCGTTTGCTATATGTTGGATGATTCAGTATAGCTAAACAGAATATAAACCAGTATACAAGTATTCTACATGTAGTTACTGTTTCAAGCACCTGTTTTACGTTTATTTTAAAAAAACATCAGAAAAAATTGGATAGTATTTTTTAAAGGCTATTTTGGCAAGTATTATACAACCATAAGATAGTTTAGATTATACTTTAAAAGTTAATTAGGGTAATTTTACGAATTATTTTTATGAATACACCTTACAATATACACTACATTTATATATTACAGCAGATATTTCACGAGTATTTTACTTAATGTATTGCCGGTATATTACAGGTATTGTCAAGGGTTATATAACTGTTATACATTATATTTTCTGATATTTTATAAGAACAGGATATTTACGATTTTTTTACGAGTAAATAATGGGATGATAAGTGAGAGGGTGCTGTGTGGGGTGTGTGTGGGGGGGTGTGTGTGTGGGGGGTGTGTGTGTGGGGGGTGTGTGTGTGGGGGGGTGTGTGTGGGGGGTGTGTGTGTGGGGGGGGGGGGGTGTGTGTGGGGGGTGTGGGGGGGGGGTGGGGGGTGTGTGTGGGGGGGTGTGGGGGGGGTGTGTGTGGGGGGTGTGTGTGGGTGGGGTGTGTGTGTGTGGGGGGGGGCTGTGTGTGGGGGGGTGTGTGTGTGGGGGGGGGTGGGTGTGTGGGGGGGGTGGGGGGTGTGGGGGGGGTGTGTGGGGGGGGGTGTGTGTGGGGGGGTGTGTGTGGGGGGTGTGTGGTGTGGGGGGTGTGTGTGTGGGGGGTGTGTGTGTGGGGTGGGTGTGTTGTGGGGGGGGGGGGGGGGTGGTGGGGTGGTGTGTGGTGGGGGGTGTGTGGGGGGGTGGTGTGGGGGGGGTGTGTGTGGGGGGTGTGTGTGGGGGGGTGTGTGGGGGGGTGGGGGGTGTGGGGGGTGTGTGTGGGGGGGGGTGTGGGGGGGTGTGTGTGGGGGGGTGGTGGGGGGGGGTGTGTGTGTGGGGGTGTGTGTGTGGGGAGGGTGTGTGTGGGGGGAGGGTGTGTGTGGGGGGAGGGTGTGTGGGGGGAGGGTGTGTGGGGGGAAGGTGTGTGGGGGGAGGGTGTGTGGGGGGGTGTGTGGGGGGGGGTGTGTGTGGGGTGGGGGGGGGGGTGTGTGTGGGGGGAGGGTGTGTGTGGGGGAGGGTGTGTGGGGGGAGGGTGTGTGGGGGGAGGGTGTGTGTGGGGGGAGGGTGTGTGTGGGGGGTGTGTGGGTGGGGGTGTGTGGGTGGGGGTGTGTGTGGGGGGGTGTGTGTGTGTAGTGCGTGTGTGGGGGGTGTGTGTGTGTAGTGCGTGTGTGTGTGGTGTGTGTGTGCAGGGGGGGGGACTGGAGACTGCGCTTACGCTATATACTTCGTCAGTACAACTGGGCGAAGGTTAGAGTTGGACCACAATACAAACATACATACATACATAATGGTTGCACCTCGTGTCACGACGATGGCCGGCCCAGGGGCCACCTAGGGATGAATTTGTTTAAGGTGTAGAAGCTGTCACCAACACAACAACCGCACCCTGAGTTAACGAGTTACATGACCCAGTGTCAATGAATAGTCCGAGAAGACCGGACAACTCGCCTACTGCACTGGCCACCCCCCCCCCCCCCACACACATATACACCCGGCCACACATACACTCACACAGATACTCCAACACTATGCCTTAGACTATGAAAAAATATAACCTTTTAGGGACAGATCCAAGCACACAGTGTATAGAGTGTCACAGCACTACTTCTGGTGAACTGTTATTTAATGAAGATAATATAAAGATGACAAGACAGACTAACTAATGTGATACGAAAACAAAAAGGGAGACAGAGATAATAAATAAGAGATATAGAGAGTGGATGACACACAGAATAAACAAACTGGTAGAAATAAACACCGATATAGGCACACACACACACACACACACACACACACACCGATAAACAAGGATAAACAGACACAAACAAGAGTAAAGTTAATATAACAAGTACGTAGAGAAAGAGAAACACTCTGGCCTCTTTTGGCTCGTCCGCAACATTTTCCTCCCGACCAATGCAAATGACAACATAAAATTAGATGGCCTGAAGCTGTGTTTTAATTGGATGGTGTCCCCAACTGCTGCTCTCATCTGATTGTTTAAAGTAACGAGTTACGATTTTTTGTGGGTTGGTGGTAAAGGGGGGAGGGGGGGTGGGGGGAGGTTGAGTTAGGGGGGAGGGGGAGGGGGGAGGTTGAGTTAGAGGGGAAGGGGGAGGGGGGAGGTTGAGTTAGGGGGGAGGGGGGTGGGGGGAGGTTGAGTTAGGGGGGAGGGGGGGTGGGGGGAGGTTGAGTTAGGGGGGAGGGGGAGGGGGGAGGTTGAGTTAGAGGGGGAGGGGTTTTTTTTTAGAAAGAGTCGGTTTGTGGCGAATGGAATTAATTTCGCAGTTTTTTGTTTCATAATTGCCTTTGAAGTCTTCTGTCCACAGGTATCAAATGCTATTAGGTTGCAAATTAACCCATATACTCTACTGTACTTTGATCGTATCCTGATAATTTGGTTACCGCATTTTCACGTCCCTCTGTTTAATACTGTGGAGGCAATTGGATGGAATTTTTTACCCCCGTGTTCTGTTTCGTGTTTTTTCTTTTTAAATAGTTTCTTTTTTTTTTTTTTTTTTTAGATTTTCAGTTGGTTTATGTATATTTACTTAGTTCATCTGTAAGGTATAATGAGTAATGGTTTATTTTCACAGTAGATAAATGTAAACAAACACTTTATCTCAGTTCTCACCATCAACACCAGGTGGCTCTGTTGTCTCCATTAATAAACCGTAATTACTAACTACCAAAAAAATTCAGTCACTTGTAATTCAAAACAATATCAGTGCTGTAATTATCTGTATTACAACCAGGTAAGATCGCTTCATTGGGAACAGTCGATATATTTCCACCTGGACTTTTGTTTTTTTAAGTCCAATTTTGATTTCTTATTCTGAATTTATTTTGAATTATTTATTTTTAATGTGTGATTTCTAATAGATTTTAAAGTATATCTATAAAGTTGTTACTGAAGATTATACAAATTTCGGGATTAACTTGGGTCGAAATTTACAGACTAAATTGAATATGGGCTAAATTTGACACCACTTATCCTTTTTTTCACCATTACAGCCACCCCCTCCCCTCCCTGTAAGTAACAAAGCAACATACATACCGACAACTGGTACCAAACCTAACCTAACCAAACAAAATACAAAAAAAAGTAAAGATTACATTAAGTCTCTCACCCATCTCTTCCATTTCAGTAAATACTATTTCATGTACGTAAATATTTATCATCTTGACGACCTACCAGATGGAAATTAACATGGAGTATTTTCTTAGTGTAAACGACCAGGTCACACTCCGTTTTCTTAATATACTTCTAGATATCATTTGCACTCATTTGTATGTTATATGTAAGCGTAGCACGTGATATTACGCATGGCACTTAACAATATATTTAACGTAAGGCACTTGTTAATATACTTACCGCAAGGCACTTATCAATAGTAACACAAATCTTAAGTTACTATCGATGGAAGAAACAAAAATTGATCCCATATTCTTATTAGTGATTATGAAACATCAGTATGGATTGGAAATATCTTAATTCTTTCTCAATAACTGTCTATCCCCCTAACAGAAGTTGTTCCACGTATTAACAACAAAATCAATAGAAAAACAACAACAGATAACCTTATAACAGAACTTGCTCATTAGCCAATCAGAGTAGAGTATCCAATGTTTTTGATAATTTTTGGCCAATCAGAATTCAGTTCATTCGATTTACCGGTTTGTTTATATTACGTTGCTTAAAACTCGCACAGTCATGGATGCAGAGCGGAAGTCTGTCATTATGTATAAGTCTGAACGTAAATTTCTTCTACTTACCACCAGAGACGGTCTTGGCCGGAGACTTGAGGCCTGGGCGGGTGGTAGGGGTCAGACGACACACTCTCTCCAAGCGCCGTAGTTTTGTCTTCGGTAGTTAAAACAGTTTTCTAGATTTAGTTTTTACTTTCCCCACTTTCCACGTAATACTTGTTCACACTTTCGGGTAACACGGACCTGAGGAATAAAGATTATGTTGTTATGTATTTGGTAACTTATCCGTGGTCTCTGCGACTTCTACGGGGGAAAAAAAATATTAGGTGTTTTGGGGTCCAGAATTTTCACTAACACGTTCGCTTAAATACAGAGAATATAGATCAGAGTCAGAACAAGGATTAAACTACTATAAATTCACGTACACAGTAGGTAAGGTCGTACACATTATCAACCAATAAAATAACATGAAACTTAATGTTATTTTTTCAAGACAGTTCAATGACTTAATGTACAGCAAGACAGACGACCTTTCTGTAGTGTCGAAAGTAAAATCACAGTTATTTATCTTCCAATTCCAACAATTGATTTACATTTACTTGATTAAAACGAAGATCTCACAGACAAATAACGAGGAAAAAAATTACACTGGCGACAATACATCCTGGCAATAAATAACACGAACTATAGTTTTCATGGTCATTTTTCGTTTACCACCGAACACTTTTTATGATTTTTTTCTCTTACCATTTAATAGATCTCTTCGAGAAACTGAAGAATATACTTGAATTTAGCAAAGCATTCCAAAAATAAACGCGATATTAGCGATTTATTTGTTGCAATAATCACTAATTTTTTAAGTCCCAATTTGATTTATGGCAACACACAACGTTGCTCTCGTCCGTTCGTTTGATGCCTGGGTGGGTGGAAATTACCTAACACTGCGCATACGTCGCTTATATTTTGAAAACAATTTACCAATTATGGTTGACCTTTCATATCTGCTTCCGGGTTAGGTCAGGTCAGGTCAAGACGTGGCCTGTTAGGTCAGGTAAGGTTAGGTTATTAAGTAGACCTAGTTTAGTTTTTACCTTTTTCCCATGAAAATATATAATTTTTCGCTAGTTTTCGTGGTATTTTAGATGATTGACATTTATTTTCCGTGAAAATCACTCGTTTCAGCCCCCCACCACCCAGAACCCTGCATTGCCAACGTGGTCCCCTACACTGTTGGGGTGGAAAGGGAGGTGGAAATAACTTAAAAAGAAAAAAAAAAGAATATAAAAAAAGACGAATGTCAGAATCATCTAAAACAGGAAGAAAACTAGCGAAAAAAAAAAATTTTGTGAAAAAAAGTAATGGGCGGTTAAGGAAAAATGACATTCCGTATTCTAATATACAGTAAATTCTAAGTCACTTTCATCGTAATGCCAACACCAAGTCCTATAATAAACCTAACCCAACCTAACCAATGTTCCAATTTAAAATCCTCACAGACGATAGATGGTAATGGTGAAGGGGGCTGACACCTGAAGCAGTTGTTCGATTTCGTTCATTTTATTTCCACAGGATGGTGTTAGGTGATCGAACAGGAATAAATTTACGACAGTGAGCAGAACCTGACTTACCCAACCAAACCAAACCTGACCTGACCTGACCTGACCTGACCTAACCTTACCTGACCTGACCTTACCTGACCTGACCTAACCTAACCTAACCTTGCCTAACTTCCTTTAGGTAAGGTAAGGTTAGGTTGTATGGTTGTGTGTATCGTAATATCTTTGTTATTAGTATCATCCAAACACCATCTGCGTAAAAAAAAAAAAAAAAAATACGAAATCGAACATCTGCTTCTGGTGTCAGCCGTCTCCTCCACCATTACCTACCCCAGACTACCGCAGTAAAATGTTCTTATTTATATATGCTTTATCTCGCTGTATATATAAAATCAATATAAAATCTCCTTGTTGATCTTCTACCGAATCTTAGCCGATAAGACAATATCTACCATACAGCCTTCGTCCATAAAATAGCTGTTACTTGAAACCTTAACTTAAACAGTATATACACATACATCCATCAGTCACTGTGTTCACTCACCTCAGTATAGTTTTCCAATCAGTAAACACCGGTACGTACACACACACTCACACACACAGCTCCCTCCTACGTGAAAAATAGCTGCCTTGTTCCTTCTCTCGGAGTCTTAGGATTAGAATGCTGATATTTTCACTTAGAATAAGATGGCTCAGTAGTTTGTTATGATGATTCGCATCTCTGAGCAGTTGCTAGATACTCTTTTCTAGGTCATTTATCATCGCCATCTATTGAATGAATTTTTAGTTAGAATTCCACGTCCTGATAGTAGATTAATACAATGGCTCATGTCTCTAGTCTGTCATTATGGGTTTCTTATCATACATTGCTGTTCACGTTATGGTGACTCTCCAGCCGTCGTAAACAGAATTATTTACTATATATTTTAAGGAAAACTCAGACATCAAAACATATGGAAACGAATGGTCATTTTATATCCTTCACCAGTCACAGCTCTGGTGGTGAGGGAGGGAGGGAGGGAGAGTCATTGCATATCAAGGTTCTCTCTCAGTTGATCTTCTTATAAATGATAATATCACTTTCTACTCACCATATTACCTCGTCAGGGTATAAAACAGTGGTTCTCAACCTTGTTTGCCCCATGCACCCCTTTCACCATATGTCAGAATGTCATTCCCCCCTCCTTTCTAAGATTGTCTGCCTCAAAAAGTGCATTCTAAATAATATGCATATAATACTGAAAATCCTTTATTTTTTCCATATTAGTATCAGTTCCCCCCCCCCCCCCTTGAAAACCTGAGGGCGGATATTCCCCCCTGGTTGAGAACCCCTGGTATAAAACATGATAGTACTCCGTGACTTCATTAATTAATATCCTGTGTATGTCCCTCTCACATAATAAATTAACTACAACAGGAAATAAATGAAAGACAAATATTATATTGTAAGATACTGTACAAGGATTAATTCATATCTATACGTAATCTAAACATCCCCTTCGTGTTTTCATTAATGCAAGTCATAATTTGTCTTATTCACACTCTATAAACATGAGTTCACAGGTACATTATAAATCAGATATCAAACTTAAATCCATCTAACATTATATGAACAGACATTGTGAAGTGATGCATAAATTCTTAATGTTTAAAAGAAAAAACCTCGCCATTGTTTTGTTTTATGGGGGTTTAGTTTGGCCTGAGACTCGAGGTGGTGAAGGGACGAGAGAGACTCACCAGTACCACGCCTCTCTGGTGTTGTGAGTTGAGCCCGGCCTTGTGTATGCTGTCAGGGCACCTCCTACCTCAGGCTTTCACAGCTAAGTGACGTGGACGAGGTACCTGTGATTTCTCTCTCTCTCTCTCTCTCTCTCTCGCTGATAAACAGACTTGCTTTGACGTTTATTACTTGTTTTAAATTAACGTTACTTGCTTGATCCCCTGCTTAATATTTCCCTTTTGGGGGGGCACCACAGACATTACCTTATTAGTTCATCTATATTATTTATGCAGTCCAAAAAAGAGATTAGAAACCCTGTTCTTCTTGTTTGAGAGTCGAGTGTTGATGCTGTTAAAAAGAGAATCGTTTCACTCTTGTTCATCGCCTCTCAAGGACGTTGCTGCCTCTAACAACCTCTTGCTCATGTTGATGTGATTAGGAAGAATATTGCAGCAGCTGTAGTTATTACATGGTTGAACCACTCCTCTTATGGGAAGGGATAGCACGATGGTATGATACATTAATATAGGATCACCTGAAGATTAATCTCCCCCAGATTATTTCACCTTAAGATTAAACACCCTAATGCTACCTGGGGAGGGGGGAGGATTAGGTTAGGTTAGGTTAGGTTAGGTTAGGTTAGGTTAGGATTGTTTATCTGGAAGTGAAAAAAGAGCTGAGGGCTTAATTTACAGGTGAACCATTTATTTACTACATAATATATCCAAACAGGTGCATAGTCCATTAATTAACGTAAACATAGACTCACACTGACGAACCCAACAAAAACAATAATAAAGTGTTACTGTCTTATATCCTCATAAATTGTGTTATTCTTGCGTCACGCTGTACGCAAATTACACCCCCCCCCCCTTCCCAATAGCTACTTCTTGCTGTAAACA
The DNA here is from genome assembly GCA_958450375.1 of Homarus gammarus. Taxonomy (NCBI): domain Eukaryota; kingdom Metazoa; phylum Arthropoda; class Malacostraca; order Decapoda; family Nephropidae; genus Homarus; species Homarus gammarus. The sequence continues at coordinate 1,322,213 of CAUDMG010002367.1, read as the reverse complement.
TACCAATTAGAGTCGTAATTACACCAGAGCACAAACATTATGACTCCTCTGGGGGTTTCATATACAATTAACATTACCTTATTATGTTTAGTTACGAGCGCTGGATACACTGTGGCCTAAAAGTAGAGCCAGTGAGCTTTCATATCAGATAACAGTGAATAGTGCATATAACTCATTCAAGGCTGGGGTCCTCCTCTCTCCTGCCTCCTCCCCTTTCTACATCCTCCTGCCGCCTCCTTCTCCTATCTCCTCCTCTTCTCTCCTCCTCCTCCCTCTTACCTCCTTCTCCTCCTATCTCCCCCTCTTCTCTCCTACCTCTCCCCTCCTCCTCCTACCTCCTAGACGTTCCTCCTCCTCCCTCTTACCTCCTTCTCCTCCTATCTCCCCCTCTTCTCTCCTACCTCTCCCCTCCTCCTCCTCCTTCTACCTCCTCGTCGTTCCTCCTCCTCCCTCTTACCTCCTTCTCCTCCTATCTCCCCCTCTTCTCTCCTACCTCTCCCCTCCTCCTCCTCCTCCTACCTCCTCGTCCTTCCTCCTACCTGTATTTATCTGTGTTGAGACATATTAAGGCATCTAGGTAAGTGTGATCTGTATGTATTACTTGTAAAGACTTGAAGGATTTATAACTTGATATTATTGACTCTTGTGTAAGTTATAATTGTTGTTGTTAGTTGGGGTTTTAGGCGATGTAAGTTGTTATCTCTCTCTCTCTCTCTCTCTCTCTCCTCCTCCTTCGCCTTTCCTCCATCCCTTCCATCACGATCCCAAACACCCCTTTTTCATTTTCTTCTATTTTTTACTCTCTCTCTCTCTCTCTCTCTCTCTGCCCTTCTGCCACGACCACAAACACACCTTTTTTTTCTTCCCTACTCCTGTACAAACACCTGTGACTTCAGAATCACACCCAAGAGTAGTCCGTCTTGGTTCGTCTTGTTAAGTTAAACAGTCGATATACAGCCATCCAGAGAGATCCCCACCTTGAGGAACACCACCACCACATATCTCTCTCTCTCTCTCGCTCTCTTACTCTCATATCACTATCATTTACTCTTAACCTCATTTCTCCCTCTTCTGTGTGCTCTACCTATTTACTTATTCTCTTCTTCAGTCTTAGTTGTCATGTACCGTTTAGTTAGATGCCACAAGCGAGCGAAGGTAAAATCGGTAACAAAAAAAAAATAGCTGAAAAATGGTTCCCCCGTTAAACGTGGAGGATTTAGTGCAATACGTTCCTTCTTTACTATTTATTTTCTTTGTCTCTTGGTTACTTTCTGTCTACTATCTTCACTTTATTTTTTTCATCTCTCTTCGTTATTTTGTTTTTAATTTATCTTCAATTTTATCTTATTTCTTTTTTTTTTTTTTATAAATTTCAACTATTATTCCTATTTTCACCTTCCATTTGAGCTTTGTATTTTTCCTCGTCATTATCTTCATTAATTACCTGAGGTACCTATGTTGACAATACCTGCTTTCACACCTGTACTACAACCTCAATCAACAGAAAACACTTAACATCGCTTGAAAAGAAAAATAACATTAAACTCAAAATGAACTAAAATTACATATATAAACACGACAAGAAAACATTAAAAAATATCCATATAGACCCAAAAAAATTCCCAGACAGGCAAACAACTTCTCAAAAACGAAACACGAAAGAGTAAAACAATATCACCTAAAACATATAAGACAGTCATGCAAACAGTAAATATATAAGACTTCCCATCCGTCTATTTCCTTTCAAGATGTATACTGTTACACAAACACTCCCACCAGCCAGCCTGCTAAGTCACCGTGTACTAGAACAGGCAACAGGAAGTATTTATTGTCTTTGAGGTGAGTGTGATAAAACTCGTGATATATACAGTTCACCTGCTGGAGCCACGGAAACAATAAACGGTTTTCGACTTGAAGGTTTACTGTACATGGGGGTCACTTTTTCCCGGGTAGTAGACAGAGACATTACTTGAAGGATTTTTTTTTCTTCTGAAGTTGGACTAGTGATATATGTAATGGGTGTTAGCTTGATCCAAGACGAATGTGAATATAATAATAAGACTATAATAATAATAATAATAATAATAATAATAATAATAATAATAATAATAATAATAATAATAATAATAAATAATAGCTACTACTCATAAAAATAATAACAATATTCTAAAAGCACTTGGACCACACGACCCCTGAACACACACACACACACA
>CAUDMG010002367.1:1300000-1315000 GCA_958450375.1 Homarus gammarus | reverse complement strand
CAGGTTTACTTGAGGTCAATATTGAAGCTCGTTAGCAAATCAGGCCGGGAGTGAGTGCCTAGTGGTCGGGGTCAACACACACCACCTCCATCCCCTACCACCACTACCACCACCACTACCACCACTACCACTACCACCACCACTACCACCTTTATCACTACCACCACCACTACCACCACTATCACTACCACCACCACTACCACCACCACCACTACCACCACTACCACCCTCACCACTACCACCCCACCCACCACCCACCACCACTACCACCCCACCCACCCCACCCACCACCCACCACCACTACCACCCCACCCACCACACCCTCACCACCACCACTACCACCCCACCCACCACCCACCACCACCTACACTCCTCTCTGTTCTATGTCACACAGTGGGTGAGAGAAGCTTGTTTTGTGAGACACTGTACCTCTGTCTGTCTGTCTATCTGTCTGTCTGTCTATCTGTCTTCCCCATTAGTCTGTCTTGTTTGTCGCTTTATATCTCTATGTATATTAACTTTATTTTCCTCTCGATCTTCTTATTTATCTATTTATCTCTTCTCCTACCTGTCTCTCGTCTCTCTCTGACACACCTGGAGGACTACGGTACACAGCTATCTCTCCCACATACGTATTGAGAGGATCTTTTATCATCGGAGTCTCTATATTCTACTAGTTAAGACCTTGACGATGGAACACTTATTATGAATACAAATAAACAAACAAATTGACAGGGGACGTGGTTAGTATACAGGTAAAATAATAATTAATGGACAGGTAAGATGCATTAACCTGTACCACCTTTGGAAACAGGTTATGTGTTTTTATTGCAATATCGAATGTAAGAATTTATTATTATTATGATTATTTCTTTTTTGCATATGTGATTTTTAGTGAATTGATAATTGATAAGAAGACTGATTCATATATTCACCCAATTTAAACATTTATTCTGAAACAAGAGAACAGGTAGAGTCGTTCTTCCACAAGGTAGGAAGATTATTATTTTACCTGTGTGTGTTAACTTGTGATACCTGTGTGTGTGTGTGTGTTAACGTGTGATACCTGTGTGTGTGTGTGTGTGTGTTTTATTGTCCTGTTTATGTATGAATATAAAGGTTGTTGTTTTAACCAATATATAGCAATGACTGTGTGTAAAGAGTTACTTGAATGATAGAGGGCAAAAAAATTGAGACATTTCTATAGTTTAATTATCTTGAGAATATTTTACTCTTGTGTTAGGTAGAAAGGGTAGTTTTATTAATATCTATTGTTAATTAGTTTCACCAAAGATAAACATATTGTGTTAAGACAGATTAGTTTAATGATGACAATGTTATGTGTGGTTATTTAGAAGAAGTGTAAATATTTAACACGAGTGCACTGAAAGCATTAGGTTAATATGTCTAGTGGAAGTTAACGTGAGCGAACAGCAAACATGGGCGAGTTAAACCCACAGTCAGGTGTTACGAGGTAAATGACCCACGCCCAGGTAAAGTTGAGGTTAATTAGTTAGGATGATTTGCAATAGAGAGTTATGTTATGATTTCCCTGGATAACCTATACCTCAGCCAATGAGAAGTTAGCTTGCCTATTAATAACCAATGTATGCTATCTGAACTCTCAACAACCAATGACACGCCACCTCAACTCTTAACAACCAATGACACACCACCTCAACTCTTACTAACCAATAACAGGCCTTCTCAGTTCTCATCAACCAAAGATCTATTTCACAACATTATTGAACTATACACTATATATAATTACGATAGACTTTCCAGTATAACAAGTAGTATTTTTTACAGCATTCTATCTTAATGAAAAAGTGTCCAATACAACAACCTATTTCACCTTGTGTTAACCTTAAGTCTATTTCCTTAAGTCTATTTCCGTGTGTTAAAATATTAATTCTCTTATAACTGAAAAATTAACAACAGCAGTTACAGCAGTCTCGATTTTTAACATGCGTTGACATTCTCAATTTCTGTGAGTTTTAAGTCTATATCAGTCTTCCTTTTAACATAAATTAACAAAAAAAAACTCACCATTTTAACAAGCAGTGGCACTCTACCTCTGCCTCAGTTAGCATCAAGTTTATTTTCACAGCGTTGTTGCCGCGTTTAACATTCACCACTGGCCACAATAAGATAATCTAACTACATGGAACTAATCTTTAGCGCCATCTACTTCTCTCCCAGGGTGGTCCGTGCCAGTCAGGAATATATTCAGAGTATAAGCTAATGTATATTCGAGAGTAAGCGGCATACCAAGCTGGACAGACGCACGGGCCAGTGATCTTGGTAGCTGAGAGGAGAATAACAAATGTATCTTCTTGAGGACAGGAATGCCAAGGTGTAGTCACAGTACATGGGAGTCAATTGCTGGCAGGTAGGAAGTACTGTCATATTTTTGTAGTATTATTAGCGGTTTTTTGCTCCTTTTTTTGGGGGGGGGGGGGTTTATTGAGATTTGGTTTATGCTTCGGGTTTATTAGTTTTATTGTTGTGTTTGTTGTTTATTTTGGGGTTTGTTTTATATATATGGTTTATCATTAATGTGAGGTTTATTGAGTACTGTTTGATTCATCCGCTTAATTCATCCCTAAATAGCAGTGTTGGTTTAATTTTCTATTCACTGAAATTATTTACACTGTGCTCGATTTATCATCACTACTTGCTATTTATAGTATATCAACAACTTGCATAGGTTAGGTTAGGTTAGGTTTAGTGTCTCAGGAATCATTGAAGTCTTAGCCATGTAAGAGAAACATTCACGAGATTTATAAGAACAATTACCTACCACCATATAGTTAACCCATCTATATACACTAACAAACACAGTAATTTCCACTATCAATAACGCACAAGAACACAAATGTCTAACAAAAAACAAAAAAAACATTCACTAATACCTTTCCGAAGAGGACACAAACCCACAATCCCCAACAGCAAAGGAAGGAAAAACCCGCCTTTAGGAACCATAGTAGTTCTCGCCCGACCCATGACTGCAGCCTCCTTGTGATTCCATCCTCCAAGTTACTTATTAATTTGAGGCTTCGATTCCATTCAGTCACAGGTCGGCAATGAATTGGGATTAATATTTAACTTGTGTAGAAGAAGAAGAAGAATAAGAAGAAGAATAAGAAGAACAACAAGAAGAACAAGAAGAACAAGAACAAGAACAAGAAGAACAAGAACAAGAACAAGAAGAGTGTTTGCCTTCCCTATGTTTAGATACTTCGATACTGAGATTAAAAAAAATAAAAAATAAAATGAATTGAACTCAAAAAACATAGTGACTTTACATGTGATTGATGAAATTAATGAAAGATAGATAAAAGAAAAGTTAAGATAGCCAAATAACTAAACAAACCAATAATAATTAAAGTAAGTAGAGTAATTTAGAATGAAAGTGAAGTATAGTAATAGAGTAAATTAGATGATTAATAATGTATGTATTCGGATATTTAAGGTAAAAAGGAAATATATTTATTTCACTTGTAAACTCAGAGACACTTCCGAACATTGAAACACACACACACACACACAACTGACACACACACAAAAAAAAAAAATAAAAAAAATATATATAACAGCGTTTTATCTAGGGGACTATGACACCAAATGACACCCAGGGCATATGACACACACACACACACACACACACACACACACACACACACACACACACACACACACAACTAAATGTAAAGTGTGTGGCCATACATATGGCCACACACTTGAACACTACGTCCTCGACTGTGTGAAGATAGAACCTTTTAGGGACAGGTCCAAGCACACTGTGTGTGAAATGGCACAACACTTCATCTCTAATGGCAAGATAGCCGACATATTAAGATTGTATCCACTTTTTTGCACTTAGTATCTATGTCAGTTCTCATGTACAGAACCAAATACGCAATGTGCTTGAATACCTCCCACGTAAATGTGAATAACAAAGTGTGAGGCCAGACATACTGCCTCACACGCCTGTTCTCACGCATTTGTGAATAAGTTACCCTTTATGTATAGAACTAAACAAATAATGTAAATGAAATACTGTGTAACTTTCAGTGCCATAATATCCTGACAACCGGGGTTAATTATTATGACCCTTTGTAAACCCTACTCTGTAATCCTTTTGCGCTACCGCTCACAGGATGAGTGTGGGGTGCACAATAAAGTAGCCGCTGCAAGCGGCAAAATCAAAATCAATCACACACAAATGACACCAAAAAATAAACCTAAAATTACATATAACACAACGTGGCATGTAGAGGATACAATGACACACAGGGGTGGTAATTAGACAAGACACCAGAGTGTAAGTCACAAGAGGGAAGCGGCCATGGTCAGAAGCACAGACTAATAGAAACCCTCCACGGATCAACGCTTCTTGTGAGAGTCGGCCATAACAAACAGAGACACAGTGGGCGGGCCTTTTGAATATTGTACAACGCCACTAACACACCTCACTTAATGGGGTCTTTGACTGGTTGATGCCCCGTACTGTTGTTACCACCTACACCAGTGGAGGTTTTGACCAATAGCCGACGACGAGACTGATGGGAAGAGGTGGTGTTATCGAGAAGAGATGACGGAGGTGTACTGTAAGGTGTGATGGTTGGTGTCACTCCTGGGTGGTGGTGGTGGTGGTGGTGATGGTGGTGGTGGTGGTGGTGGTGGTGGTGGTGGTGGTGGTGCTGGTGTTGGTGGTGGTGGTGGTGGTGGTGGTGGTGGTTCTTAGAAAAAAAAACATTCTCTCAAGGAACACATTCACCACTGTGGAAATACACTGAACTGATACATTTTACAAGACACACTTACAAAGCACTTAAACCAAGGCACTTAAATCAACAACCCCTATAAGGACACATACTGATCTCTTCACACTTTCCTCAATTATATAAACACAACTTCTCACTTTACAATTTTTTTTCCCGCGAAGATTTAAATGTTTACAACACATTTAACGACAAAACACGTCAATAAAACTTGTCTAGGTTTAGTAATCTACAGTGTCTTACTATCAACTGTTTTAAATCACTGTTAAGAAATAAACTAGCAAAAATATCCACAGTAGAATGGAGTCAGAGCCACCCACCTGTGTTGACTTATACCTGAGCCGTCGATAATTAGTCCGTCTCACCTGCCTAATTATTCCACGAACTTATTGATTTTCATTTGGTTTTAATTGTTACAAGGATAGAATAATTCCCAGTGTATAATCCAACAGGAGGTATGAGACGACTCCAAATGACTTTCTGTACACGAAGGCAACACAACACAGCCATTTTTTGATGTGTCGTGATGGTCAACTCCCTCTGGTGGTAATGAACGACACCTGTCACACACACACACACACACACACACACACACACACACACACACACACACACCGATCGCTATAAGAACAGCCCAGACCCAACCATTGTAAAAATTATCAATAACTTGTAATCAACCAGTGTATTCACTACCATTCAATCTTACTTTTTGCACTGTCACAATGTTGAAATGGCCTGTAGTATGACCTTCTCCCCCACCTAGCTATTATATATCATATTTGTATCACTTATGTTAATTGTAATATTAATTGTATATTATTTGTAAATCAAGAGACCCATTCCCCAATTATGTAACTGTATATTTTTAGCCTTCCGGATGCCATGCTCTTTCAATAAACCGTTAATTATTATTAGTTTTAGTAGTAGTAGTAGTAGTAGTAGTAAACACACACATACGCACACAGTACATATGATCGTACTAATGTTCATAAAGTAATAAATAATATTTTTGTTATTCTTGAAGGAGGAGAGAGAGATGAGGAGACTGAGGGGTGGGGGCTGGAGGAAAAGGAGGACAAGTAGGAGGAAAGGGAAGAAATGAAGAGAAGACGAATGGTTAATCAGAGAAGAGGGGAAAGGAGAGGGGAGAAGAGGGGGATGGGGGGATTGAAGCGGGTGATGGGGGAGTAAAGGAGAGATGAGGATGAGAAGATGAATAGATGAGTTGTGGTGATGGGTGAGGAGGGAGGGACGGATGGATGGATGAATGGATGGATGGATGGGTGGGTGGGTGGATGGATGGAAGGATGGATGAATGAATGGATGGATGGGTGGATGGATGGACGGATGGATGGATGGGTTGATGGATGGACGGATGGATGGATGGGTATATGAATGGATGGATGGACGGATGGATGAATGGATGAAGCAAGAGACAAGAAGAGAAAAGGAAAGAAGAAATAAGGAAAGAAGGAAAAAAGGAAGGGAAGAATCAGGCGGACAGAGAAGACAGGAAGAAGAGGGAGTACAGTAGATAGGTAGCAACAGCAGAACACAAGAGAAACTGTTCCCACGCTGCCGTCCAGGTTCGTGAGAATGGATGAATAACGTAACTTTAACCCTTTGGCACAGTAAAACTTAAGACCTCAACATAAAATAAGTAAAACAGCCTCACATCAACTAAATTTTACCTTAATATTTCACTCCTAAGGTTAAAAAAATAAAAAAAATCATGGGGGTGAAAATTACATCGAAGTTCTTACAGAGAGAGAGAGAGAGAGAGAGAGAGAGAGAGAGAGAGAGATAGAGAGAGAGAGAGAGAGTAGCAAGATATGTCAACTTCTTTTCGGCAAGAGACTATTAACAAGGCCACCAGCTCCCCCTCCTCCTCCCCCTTCCCCCTCCTCCCCCCTACCCCCACCCTCCAAACACCATCCTACAAATCCTCGTATGTTATTCAAATGCATGTCTTTGAGGGTGTAACCATATTCATTTTCAAGGTATCAATCACCGAGATGCAGTACCAAGCGGTATTTTAGCGCAGGCAAACACGCATGTCTTCTCTCTTCTCCCTGTGAGTCTTTTCTATCTCTCTCTATCTCTCTCTCTCTCTCTCTCTCTCTCTTTCTCTTGTGTATCTCTCTCTCTCTCTCTCTCTCTCTCTCTCTCTCTCTCTCTCTCTCTCTCTCTCTCTACTTTTCACTTTATCCATTTTCTCTCTCTCTTCACTCTGTCCACTTTGCGACATCCTTCTCCTCCTCCCACTATCCCCTCTTAGCCACCACCTCTCCTCTTCCCTCCCCATCCCCAGGCCAGACCAAACCACAGACCCAAACCTCACGAGATCCCCTTAGGTGCCAGGTAATAGTCCCCCCTACCCTCCTACCCCTGTCCATAACCTTCTTCGCCATCATATATTTCACAGGGCAGTGCCACTTAGCCGTCTTTAGCATACCAAAACATGAGCATTCGCAGCTCCCACTCGGTGTAGGGCGGGTCAACGGGACTAATTACCCGCTCGACAGTGCAAACCGGAATTACTTATGCATCTAGGTTGTGAGAGAATGGAGGGGTTATGGGAGTATTTAAGTTATGGTAAATTATATTCTTCTCTTAGGACTCTTCTCTTCTGCTTTAGAACGGAGATGTATTGACAGTGTTAGGATGTGTTTCGCTATACTGCAGGAGGAGGAGGAGGAGAAGGAACAGGAGGATAAGGAAGAGGAAGGGGAGGTCAGTTAAGATAGTTATTTCCGGATAGGGCAAAAAAGAAAAAAAGATAAGCATTTAAACTATAACAAAGTTCACTTATAACTAACAATAATAAGTGATGGCGGAAGAAGTCAGTCACCATCGCATGTTCTGAGTTCCTGATTATAGCCATTTCCAAATTATAGGTATTATAGACCTAGACTTAATGTTTATACACGTAGAAAATTATGAATATTACACATTTAAATAGTGCTATCCTCTCCCTACCCCCCCCCCCCCCGCCTCTCTCCCTCATCCCCAGGCTCCCTCTCCCTCTCCCTCCTCCCTCCTCCCTCCTCCCCACACTCCCTCTCCCCTCTCCCATTCCCTACCTCTCTCTCCCTTTCCACAATATGGGAGGGGGGATGGTAAATAATTTCTCAAAACAAAGTCCAGTTCATTCCTTTATGATATGATTTTGGAATTTTACTTGGAATTTTATTTTCTCTTTCTACAGCCAACACTGGTTTATTATTTACGTATAATTATTAAACCTGATCACAAACCCGAAAAAAATTATAATAATAAGAATAATTACAACAAGACCTAAACAAACATTTAATATGAACGTAAAAATGACAGATGCAATTTAATATACAAAAAAAAAATGTAAAGTTGTATATGCGTTAGTAAGAGTCATTATATTTTACAACAGTACGACTATACGGTTGAGTTAATCTATAATACAGATGTGGTCACCGGATTATATAATGGATTATCAGAGAGAGAGAGAGAGAGAGAGAGAGAGAGAGAGAGAGAGAGAGAGAGAGAGAGAGAGGTGTACAGAGCTATGATAATGCTATGCTATAATTACTGTATTGAATCATTAAATTACCATGGATTATAGTTAGTTTTTTTTAATTATTTATTCTCTCTCTCTCTCTCTCTCTCTCTCTCTCTCTCTATTTTTCTACTTTTCTTTAATTTCCAGGGTCGGGTTAAATGACTGACCGACTGACTTACTGACTATCTTCTGAACTAACTGACTTCTTACCTGACATACTGACAACTGTAACAACAAGAGGCAGAAACACCTGGCCGAGGAAAAAGACCTCATTAATGCCTAGAGAAAGTAGGTCAAAGTAGGTCACGGCAGGTCAAAGCATATGACATAAATACGAATTATGTATTAATCAGTTTTTACGCCCAAGAAGATATTTTGAAATATTCTTTTCTTGTGTGTGTTTTTGTTGTTGTTGTTTTTTACTTGTTATATAATTTGTGTCTGTAACAGCAGGGGAATAACTCCTGGTGTGAAGAGCCAATGACGAGCGAGTATGGATGATAACGTCACAGGCATCAACAGTTGTGACATCTAGTGATAATAAACGTAATTATAGACACCATCTTGAGACCATATGAAAACAATGGCCAGCCTCAAAAATGTTACGTTACTGTATAATGTAATTTAAAAACCAAGGTCTGTAGACAGGTATTTTAGGGTAAAAATTACGACAAATGACTTAATTCTGGCTCTAAGTAATTCTTTCTCAGTATTCGTCATTGGCCCCGTGTGTTGTTGGTAACTCTCCACATGTTAAAGTTCCTCGGCCCCTTGTGACGCCCCGATGCTCAGCTATTGTTTTATTATGAACTGCCAATCCCATACGACAAGTCGCTTATACACCCAGAGGTTCATTCGTCTATACTCCCCACTCGGCTTCTACGACTTTTTGCGGTGGTGTCTCACGGGTTAAAATGGCGTAACAAATTAGATTAGGTGCATCCTTGTAACCTGTGATCCTGGTGGCCTTAAGTTATAATGGCGTAGTTTGATTGACACATTTATAATTAGATTGTCGTTCAAACCACGAGACTACGGCCGAGTCTGGCGGGGTTACCAGCGGGCGAATTTTAATTTGCTGTCCTTATGTCGGATGTGGTATATATACGAGTCAGACGAGATTTAATTTATAGTGTAATTAAAATTAATCTAAAATACTCTTCTGTTGTAATAGATGAATGTATTAGAAATTAAAATATGGCGGTTAGCATGATGAAGCTCTGGAGAGTTTAAATTAAGTGTAATTCATTAACTAGCAACCGAGATGGAAGGTAAGGGGGGGGGAGGGGGGAGGGGGATGGGGGAAGGGGGGGAAGGGAGGAGACGAGCCCAAATTCTATAATGTTTTGATGTTCCTTTGTTGCTGTTGTACAATTATGAGGAAATAAAGTTTCTCATTGACGTGTATAAACAAAGGTGAAAATGAAGTGTTTGTTGGTGATAATGTTATTAGTTTCTCTAGTGGTGATGTGTAGGAGTGTTGATGATAGTGGTGTTGGTAGTGGTGGTAGTTGTGGTTATGATGATGGTGGTGGTGGCGATGTATATTAATGTATGGTGGTAGTAGCAGCGTATAGTGGTGACAGTGATGATGATGTATGGTGATGGTAGTGTTGCATGGTAGCGATGTATGGTTGTGACGTATGGTTGACGACCAGAGACATATAATGGGAGGGGGTCTTTTGTTGTGGAAGTGAAACACCATAACAGAAGGTAGGATTACTTTTTTAATTTGATTTTGCCACCTGCAGCAGCTAGTTTATTGTGCACCCTATACCCATCCTGTGAGTGGTAGCACAGAAGGATTACAGAGTAGAGTTTACAAAGGGACAGTATAACTAACCCCAGTGGTCAGGATATTATGGCATTGAATGTTACAGAGTATTTCAAATATATTCTTTGTTTAGTTCTATACATAAAGGGTAACTTATTCGCAAAAGGAGGAGTGTGTGTGTGTGTGGGTGTATGTGTGTGTGTGTGTGTGTGTGTGTGCTATTGATTTCTTCAACCCTGTATTATAGTATATCAGTAAAAAAAAAATTCAAAAGAGCAGGAAAATAAAAAATAAAAGGATAAACTCGAACAAAATCTAAGTGAAGGCGACATCTTGACTTGCTCTGTCCCAACACTTTATAACCAAGAGACAAACACAACATTCTGTCTACAAAACTCAGGAAATAACATATCATCTCTCCTTAATACCTGTGATAACATTTTCCCGAGCCAGAGACGTATGAGATAAACATCACTCCCACGTACAACGACAGATGACAACACAACGTAATTCTGACCTTTCTACCACATAAATTGGTTAACGTTTCTGACCCTTATAGACACGCGAATAGTACTCTCTTGTCCCCTGAAACTTCATTTGGGACAGTTTGAGTCGAGGCGACGTAGGAACAAGGCTAATGACGGGTTTGACAGCACCACTCTTGTAATGTACGCTTAAATTATAGGTTTATACCCAGCCACGTAGTACGAACTAGGACAAAGTTGGCAGCCATGTACTGTGTTTGGTGTGTCAGAAACGGTGATGTTATATGAAATTTGGACCAGAAATTATATAATATATTTTGTAAGTATTTAGAGACCAAAAATTACAGCACAGACAACTAAAGAACAATAAAATAAGATCAAAAGAAACTAAGATTAAATAAGAGAGAGAAAGTGATACAGAAAAGAGAGATAAAAGACAAAAAGAAATACAAAGTTTATTAAGTTGAGACAGAAAATAGTGACCAATACGAAGAGGGTGAGGAGTGAGGTGAGGAGGGTGAGGGGGGAGGAGTGAGGTGAGGAGAGGTGAGGAGGGTGAGGGGGGAGGAGTGAGGTGAGGAGAGGTGAGGAGGAGTGAGGGGGAGGAGTGAGGTGAGGAGGGTGAGGGGGAGGAGTGAGGTGAGGAGGGTGAGGGGGAGGAGTAAGGTGAGGAGGGTGAGGGGAGGAGTGAGGTGAGGAGTGAGGTGAGGAGGGTGAGGGGGAGGAGTGAGGTGAGGAGGGTGAGGGGGAGGAGGGTGAGGGGGAGGAGTGAGGTGAGGAAAGGTGAGGAGGGTGAGGGGGAGGAGTGAGGTGAGGAAAGGTGAGGGGGAGGAGTGAGGTGAGGAGTGAGGCGAGGAGGGTGAGGGGGGAGGAGTGAGGTGAGGAGAGGTGAGGAGTGAGGTGAGGAATGAGGTGAGGAGAGGTGAGGGGGAGGAGTGAGGTGAGGAGAGGTGAGGGGGAGGAGTGAGGTGAGGAGAGGTGAGGAGTGAGGTGAGGAATGAGGTGAGGAGAGGTGAGGGGGAGGAGTGAGGTGAGGAGAGGTGAGGGGGAGGAGTGAGGTGAGGAGAGGTGAGGGGGAGGAGTGAGGTGAGGAGAGGTGAGGAGTGAGGTGAGGAGGGTGAGGGGGAGGAGTGAGGTGAGGAGAGGTGAGGAGTGAGGTGAGGAGGGTGAGGGGGAGGAGTGAGGTGAGGAGGGTGAGGGGGAGGAGTGAGGTGAGGAGGGTGAGGGGGAGGAGTGAGGTGAGGAGGGTGAGGAGGAGGAGTGAGGTGAGGAGGGTGAGCAGTGAGGTGAGAAGGGTGAGGAGTGAGGTGAAGAGAGGTGAGGAGGAGGAGTGAGGTGAGGAGAGGTGAGGAGGAGAAGTGAGGTGAGGAGAGGTGAGCAGTGAGGTGAGGAGAGGTGAGAAGGAAGAGTGAGGTGAGGAGAGGTGAGAAGGAAGAGTGAGGTGAGGAGGGATAAAAGAAGGAAGGATGATGAGGGGTAAGGAGGAGGGGTGAGTAGGAGTGAGGTGAGGACGAGTGAGGTGAGGAGGAGGGGTGAGAGAAGGAAGGATGATGAGGGGTGAGGAGGAGGAAGATGAGGTCTGTCTCGCTCCACCAATAAAAGTCACATCATGATATGGGTCATTAAAAGGCTCTCTATAGGCTCATGTCCCCGACTCTTAGAAGCCTTTGTTCCTTGGCCTTGACTCGCCCTTAGTCGTGGTGGTTAAAAGAATATTTCCTCAGTGGTACATTAGTCGTGGCTTCATGTTATGTTGAACACAGGAGTATATAGCGTAGGGGCCAGGCAGAGAGGGGTCCTTGGTTGAGCAGGATATGTGTTGTAAGGATGTCTCACTAACCGCCCCCTCCCCTCTCTCTCTCTCTCTCTCTCTCTCTCTCTTCTTATAACACTTACCCATGAATTTAAAAAAGTTCCTAAATTCAATTATTTTAGTCTGTGGTAGATGTCACTGTAAGAATCCTTTAAATGGCTTAGTTAATTCATAACACCAAAATAGTCACTTCAAGAGGTGAGGTTAGGAGACGTGAGGGGTGATGAGGGGTGAGGGTGAGATAGGATGAGGGGGTAGGGTGAGGAGGTGAGGTGAGGTGAGGTGAGGTTAGGAGGAGACGTGAGGGGTGATGAGGGGTGAGGATGAGATAGGATGAGGGGGTAGGGTGAGGAGGTGAGGTGAGGTGAGGTGAATTTTGTCCCTGGTTGCATCTCAAACGAAAAAAAATCTAGTAATTTTTATTCCCTCAATGAATTATATCCAGTTTATTTAAATTTTCTTAGTGATTTCTGGTGATAAAGTTCCGTGTATCAGGGAATTAAAGAGATGCGTTTTCCGATAATGGTTTAGATTATGATGACGCAGCGTGTACTAGTGTGTTGGTATATATATCCAGAATCATGATGTGTTACTGAAAGGTATTACTACTACTACTACTACTACTACTACTGCTACTACTACTACTACTACTAATAATAATAATAATAATAATAATGATAATAATAATAATAATAACAATGGCACTGTACTCGCCCTTCATTATTTCCTAAATGATAGAGCAGGTAACCATTCATATAGCTGGGTGGAATAGGAATACCCAAAGATCGAACCATCGACCTTAAGGATAGGAGGCGAGTGTTGCATCCACTTAGCAACGGCACCTTTCAGATTTACTGGTCTACAAACTCCTATACCAGAATTTAAGTGACCGTCCTACAACCTCAATTAGTATAACCAAACCCGCAACAACCTCTCTCTAACTACCCTTTCCAATTACAAGAACCAATCACAACCGCTGCCTTAACTACCCGACCTACAGTCCAGTGAACCATCCCAACTAAGCATTAACCATTCCACCCGGACACAGCCACGGGGGAAACTAACGAGCCTTAACTACCGAGGGTCAGACAACAGCTGACGAGACGACCATGACGGGTTAGTAACAGATAGTTCATTTCCTGACTTTTGTCAACCATGGCGACACTAAACCCTACCCTTTCATTCTCCCACACACCCCCCCCCCCTTACCTCCCTCCCTCCCTCCCTTATCCTCCTCCTCCCACCCCCTTAGTTCCCTGGTACATTTTCATCAACAAACCACAAAATATTATAAAAAATATAAACGTGACTATAAGATGGACTTGATAAACACCATCCATGCCGTTATGTTTTAAGTACAGTTTAGGAATAAAGAAAAGAGTTTGGAAATGACAACCAGAGGCCAATACCCCATGGAACGTTAAAGGTTAGGGAACTTTTAAAGAGAAATTAGGGCCGTAGGCGAGGCGACGGTCGTAGGGGTGTAATGACAGGGTACAGAGGCCGTAACCGTAGGCCAAAGCGACAAACACACTGTCCCTCCTCCGCGCTTCACACAGCCAATGATAGGGTAGGTAGGGGGTGTCATATTGTTGGTCCGGGACAGTGATGGGGTGGTCGTTCTCTGCCTCACTCGCTCTTAGCTTGCTTACGTCGTGGTGGTGAGGAGGGGAGGTTATGGAGAGGAAGGGAGAGGAGGAATGAATAAAGGGGTGGATAGGAGAGATGAAGGAGGATGGAGTGGAAGGGGGAAAAGAAGAGGACGACAGGATGAAGAGGGAGAAAAGGTAAGAAAGGACAGGGGAAGATTATGAAGGAGAGAGGAGGGGAGGAAAGAAGAGTTGGAGAAGTTGGGGAGATTAGTTAGACCTCAGGGAGTTAAGAAAAAAGTACGAGGGGTGATTCTTGGGGAGATGAGAGACAAGAGGATGTCACTCTCCCCAACTGGTGGAAGTGAAGTGGTGGAGAGACGAGGAGGTAGGAGGAGGGAGTAGGGGGGGGGGGGTTGTGAAGAGTGGAGGAGACGAGAGTAGAAGGAGGGGAAGGGAAGGGGGAAGTGGGTAGGAGGGTTTGGTGAGGACAGCCTCGAGAAGTTGAAAGGTTGGGACTGATTCTCCGGGAGATAAGGAATGACTTGTGTATATGTTGAGGAACTGATGTTGATTACCAATTTTTCCTACTCTCTTTTTGTTACGTCTCTTTGGTGAAGAAGATTATCAAGACTATGATGACGGATGGATACAGTTGAGTATGATAGACTGTAGTTGAGATCTCCTTAACTTCTGGGTGATTGGAGAGATAGAGAGAGATAGTGACTCACTCTAGGAGACATGGGAGACAGTCTCTTGTTGGTGTAGAAACCTCATTAGACTGCAGAGGATTATATGAGAGATAGAACTCAGATGTATACGAAATAATAATAATAATAAAACTCCCGAAGACATAGCAGGTGAGGTGAGGTGAGGCGAGGCGAAGTGAGGTGAGGAGACGACATCAATGAAGAAAAGTAAAAAAAAAAAAAAAGGATATTTTAAACTGTGTTGTTGTTGGATTCATTATTATGGCTACCATCGCTTCCCTCAGGTGCTCCCGGCGGTGTAAACCTT
>CAUDMG010002367.1:1252500-1295000 GCA_958450375.1 Homarus gammarus | reverse complement strand
TACCATTTTTCATTGATTCATTCATTTCATTCATCCCCGTTCATTTTCCACATCATTAAACACATGATATTTTTTTCACTTCCATTTAGTACACTGGAATACAACCATGGAGCCGAGTTTAATGTTTATAGACAATATTTGAAGAAGCCTTTGTGTTGGAGGAAGAACCAGAGAGAGAGAGAGAGAGAGAGAGAGAGAGAGAGAGAGAGAGAGAGAGAGAGAGAGAGAGAGAGAGGAAACTAAGAGAAAAAGAGAAATGAAAATAAAAAAAATATGGAACGGAGTAAAGAGAAAAGGAGAAACGGAGAGAGAGAGAGAGAGAGAGAGAGAGAGAGAGAGAGAGAGAGAGAGAGAGGAACCGTGCATTTCCAAACGTTAAGTGAGTCGGGTAAATAGCTCAAGGGTTTATTTTTGGATTCTGACACTCGACCCGCGGCTGGAGACGAGCTGCTGATTGGCTGCCGCGTTGGTTCCTGACCCTCGTGAACCAACGAAATGAAACAGGCACTCGATGCTCCGAATCAGACCAGCACCTTGTTTACTGAGGGTGACGCGGAGGATTCTCATTTTGGGCAGAGGTTCTCCCGGTGGTGACGAGGCAATCCCTGGTCTCCTACCTACTCCTGTTGTTCCTCCTCTTATTCCCCCCTCCTTATCCTATTCCCTCCTCCTCCTGCTCTTCTTCCTCATATTCCTTCTTCTCTTCCTCCACCTCGTTCTACACCTTACTCCTCCTCCTTCTTTTCCACCATGTTCCCCTTCTCCTCCTCCTCATGTTGATTCTACCTCCTCCTGCTCCTCCCCCTCTTTTTACTCCTTCCTCCTCCTTCTCCTGTGTTTACCCCCTCCTTCTCCTCCTCCTTCTCCACCTGTGTCTACCTCCTCCTCCTCCTCCTCCTCCACGGAATACATTATACCAACGCTGGAATCCTTCACACGATGACCTGCTCTCTCAAGGTATATCCGAGTCCTTAAATTATTTTGGATTATCATCGAATCCCAATCATTGTGAATTACCGAAGATGGATTAACGAGGATTTATACATTAACCCATGTTATTTTGTTAGGATAATCCATTGAGATATTGAAATAATCCTTACTTACATATTTACTGATAAAAAAAATAGATAATTTGTTTTTTATATAAGGTGATTTTGTTACCTTTTAAATGTAATTACTCTCAGGTTGTTACTATAGTATTTTCTTCTTAAATTACCCAAAATATAATCTAATTACCTTAAGAGGATCAATACCAATCCGTCTAATCCTTCACAATCATCAAGGTTATACATCATACATACAGAGAATAATGATAAAGATGTCATTTTCTTGATATGTATATTATGTATAGTCGTAATACAGAGAGAGAGAGAGAGAGAGAGAGAGTTAAAGAAAATAATACAAAAAACTCCCCTAATCGCCATGTAAAGAAAAGAGTTCTCAAGCGTCCAGATAGAAGCCAAGAACAGGTACAGGGGAGGGAGAGAGGGGGGTAGGGGGGGGGGGATGGGGGAGGGAAGGGTAGAGAGATCCACCATCCCGAACGCATCCTCAGAAACCAGCATCATCATCTAAGAGAGGTAACTTCAGAGGCGAGGTGGCCATGTTAGGACTCACCTGTGTGTCAACGTCATTAAGGAGGGGGGGAGGGGTGAGGGGGAGGTAGGAGGAGGAGGGGGGGGGAGACGGAGGGTACGATAAGGTTCACAGCTCTTTGGTTTATCTTCCTTAAAGTAGAAGGTTTTATTTATTGATTTTATTTTTATTTTTTGGATGAAGTGATTAAGAAATTCTTCTTCGTCCTTTCTTCGTGAGATATATGGATAGAAATATTGGTTTGGTTTTCCTTCTCATTCTTGTTTGGTTATTCTCTTCTTCTTTCTTTGTTTATCCAATTTATCATCTCTATTATATCTACGCTTCTCTCTCTCTCTCTCTCTCTCTCTCTCTCTCTGCCCACACATGACTAAAGTATTCATATTAAGCAAAATACGGCTAAGTGAAGATTAGAAACCCTATCTTATATCATCTGGTTGGTTAGGTTGGGTTAGGTTAGGTTAAAGTCAGGGTGGTTAATCTTCAAGTAAAATTAGCTGATGGGTGGCTAATCTTCACGTGATCCTAAATTTGTATCCCATGTGTCAAAAAAGTTATGATATCAGCTAAATTTCCTCACTTACTCCCATCAGGTATCACCACCCCCCCCCCCCCCTCCCTTCCAACGTCCATGTGTGTGTGTGTGTGTGTGTGTGTGGGTGGGTGGGTGGGTGCGCGGTACACACAATTGGGGACATGGCCACGAGTTGAGCTAGATGTCACCACCAGTGTCCTGCCCTCACTAGTAAGGGTTGGTTGTGTCGCTCTGTCCTGTCGCGCTCGCTTCCACCTCCTCCTCCTACGCTAAATTTCTTCCCAATTGGATTATTTCTCATCAGTGTGTTAAGTAGTTTTCTTATCACCATCCGCCAGACAGTTCACACAGTAATAATCCACATGTTTTGTTCTTATCCACTATCTTCTACCTTTCTGGATAATGTTAATTGGAGGTACAGTACATAACCACAGGTGTAAGATTTCCCACATTTTTCGTACCTATGTCATTATACTTCATCTTCAAGGATGTTATATAAGACAGCTGGACTCCTCACTCGCCTACCTGTTAAGATACCTGTATCCTCACCCACTTTTATTACCTCATTAGAGAAGATAAACAAAATTGCTATTACGTTTCTCTAACTCCATATGATTTTTTTTTTAATATAATTTTTTCCATAAAGACATTTTCAGTTCGAAATATTTTGATGGTTCAGGAATATTAATATTATGTTAGTATTAATATAAAAGTTTTAGCCCAAGTACAGGTAAATCTGGGAAATGTTTGCGTTAATCTCAGGTAAATTCTTTGGACGGATTGTCAATTTTAAAAGTTGTGTGTCGGGTCGTGGGCTGGTGTGTTTGCCAGGCCCTGAGAACCAACATGTTACTCGTAGGAAATCAAATATCCTCGATAAAGTAAATATTTCTTGTGTTTTCACTCATTATCGTCCTTAAAATTACCGGTATTTATTTACTTATTTTCTCAGTGGTTAAAGTCCTCGCGGGGTTAGGGATCTTGTTACCTCTGTGGCGTCATAAGGCTCCACAAAGATCATTACGATGCTGTTAGTTGTAAGTTGTAGTCACGCTAAGTTCCGTCACATATTATACTGTATCACTCTCGTTAGCCTGACCTCACTGCCAGACGAAGAGGCAGAAGAGATCTCAACAAAATCCTATGATGGTTCTTGGCTTCAGATGAACTTCACATAAAACTTGTAATTTTCATTTAAACGTTTGTTATTCTTAGATGATAGTGGCGACAGTCTGACACTAATCTCCTGGAAGCGGTGAGGAGGGAAGAAGGAAGATGAAAAGCGATGATTGAGGTGGACGTAGAGAGGGAGAGAGAGAGAAATGTCCCCAGTAGCGGTGTCGCGGCAACGTGCGAGCTGTGACAGGGAGAAGATGCGACAGCGACCCACCGCCACGAGGCTCTGCGCGACACTGGTCTGGTGACACACACGACTCTGGCGACACTCTCTTACCCCCCCGTATCCATCCCCCTCATCCTTACCCCCCTTCCTCCTCTCACAGCCGCGCACACACGCCGAGGGGACATTCACTCCCTGTCGAGAGGAGGGTAAGGGGAGAGAGAGGGAAGGCACACCGTTGAGGGACAAACGAATTAAGACAAGAATAGAGTGAGATGTAAACAAAATCAATGCCGACAACAGAGAAGCTAACTTTCTTACAGGTGAATCCATTAATTCTTTGGTTAATTAATCCCAAATCTACCAAGAAAAACATAAACAAAGTGATTTTCCGAGGAGTCACAGCTTCCCCCCCCCCCCCCCCCCATCTCCAGGACCCTCAATGAACTGGCGAAGGGTCGGAGGGGGGAGGAACGTCTCAGAGAAGGGGACTTGGGAGGCCCCGCACACCGCCTCTCATGGGACCTTGTGGAATATTGACGCTTGGTGTGTAGGGGAGGCGAACGTGGAGCTCTGCAGGACACACAACTAAACGAGAGAGAGAGAGAGAGAGAGAGAGAGAGAACGACAGACAGAGAGAAGGGCTGATAATCGGGTTGTTCCAAGATTAGTGAGACACAATCGTAAATAAATAGGGTAGAGAGGGATAAAAACAAAGAAAGATAGAGGGAGGGAAAGAGAAGAGGGTTGACTGCTATAGTGTTGGTGGAGAGAAACACTTATTTTAAACTACACAAGGGGAGAGAGAGAGAGAGAGAGAGAGAGTAGCTGACGATCGCTGACGTCTCCTACAGGTAACACTTGAGACAGCAGAAGGTCATCTCTCTGGTCATCACAAACAGATACCTGGAGCCAAAATCTACATAAGACGCTGCCGTACTGCTCCTGGATGCATTAACAAAACCTCGCCTATGCATATGCAACGTGTGAGATGAAGAGAGAATATATGCATCGTATTATCAACTTCAGATGCTATCCACGACTTAAAAAAAAACAGACACCTATTGCTAGTTATGACCTTTCGATGCCTATTATTGCTAGTTAGACCTTTTATCTACATAGACCTTTTTGTTTCTATTGTGTATAAATGGTTTGGATTATAGAGAGATGTTGTCGCCTTTCCTTTGATGTCTCATTACGGTGAAGACCAACGTAAACAATAGATACGAGTGACCCCAAGAAGAACTAGTGTCACTGAGAGACGAACTCCTCTTAGACAGTAATGAGGTGTTCAGTACAGACGAGGAGAGAGAGAGAGAGAGAGAGAGAGAGAGAGAGAGAGAGAGAGAGAGAGAGAGAGAGAGAGAGAGAGAGTGTGGGATAAAAGGAACGCTCAGAGACATTTTCAAAAGAGGCCTCATCATAACCTGAGGACAACACCCCTTAAACAACCTTTGGGACACCCAAGGACATTTTTCCATCCTACCCAGTATCTAGTTACCACAGGAGGAGGAGGGGCGGCCTCTTGAAGTAAAGATGGTGGACAACCTGACCTCTTGTCCAGAACCTTTGTCGCTGGTCAGTCCATTGGTGCTCTTGAGGTTCTTGTTTTCTATGTCTCTATAAGGAGGGAACCTGAGAGTGAATAACAAGACAGGTGGACATTGTGGCGGCGAAGGAGGACAGGACAGTAGTGGTGAAGGTAGTGGATAACAACAGCGATACAGAAAGGAGGAAGATGAGGAATGTAATACAGAAAGGGAAGATAAGTGAGGTGTGTTCTGCTCGGTATATAAAGCACAGTGAGGGAATGGAAAACCGAATCACAGGCGCCGACAACAGGCTACAGCACTTATGTGTTCGGTTATCATCAACTGAACCCACCAGAACCTTTTTCGGTGGTGGTAATATTTCTTAAGTTTTGACATTCATTAATAACAGGGATTTTAATGTTCTAATCCTAAATTAACCTTTCTGGCAATTTTCACGGATTTGGTTTATATACATTTTCATAAAGCTTAGCATCAGTGCGTCCTTAGAGACTGGTGCTTTTAGGTAATCTTCCAGACCATCCAGCAAGAAGATTCTTTATGACCTCCTGGTGATGTACGAGCGTGTTCCTGCCGCGTCTACCAGATATCTTAGCCACCCGCTTATCACTGTTAATGACCATGACTTGCAATAATAGCCTACGTCTCGGGGGAGGGAAGAAGAAAGAAAAAAAAATCTGGAAGACTGGAACACCGACTTCCAACAGCAGCAGCAGCAGCAGCAGCAGGGAGACACCAGAGTGATGGACGGCCGGCGCCCCTATGCAGCCTGGAGCTAGAGTCTGTAATACACTCTTGGCGACGGTCGAGGTTACGACTCCGGTGACATTCCAGAGCGGGTAATAGCCTTAGGGAATGGGGGAGTTTCCGCAAGTTTTTCCTCCCCCACCCCCCCCCCCTCCTAAGACTGTCAGGGTACAAAGTGTGTGTGACCTTAAGGCTGGTAATCCGAGGAGTCTTAGCGGATCTTTGGTTCATGACGACACTACCACTTAAGGTGCAACCAGCCTGGAGGACTTTTTTTTTCTTTGATGGGGGAGGAGAGGGGAGGGGGGGAGGGAGGGAGAGAGAGGGAGGAACACTTACAAGGGTAATGATACGGAAAATATGATCAGAATGGGTCTGGAAAGAGGTAAGGAGAAGGCCGGGCCTCGGGGTGACAAATTGATGGAGGACGTTCCAGGGGAGAGAGGGATTTATCTGGAACTTCCTGGAACACGGTCGCCCCCCTTTCCAGACCAGAGGAGGAGGAGGAAGAAAATTATCAAGATGGGTCGCTGGCTGGAGGAAGAGGAGGAGGAGAAGGAAGAAAAAGGAAGATGGAAATAAGGTACTCTAAGAATTGTAGGAGCCTCGAGGGTTAGGCCTTTAATGACCTCTCCTTGATAAGATGATTAGGGAGCTTATACTCACTTTGTTGACAATATTATCCGGGTTATGGGAGGGAGAGGGAGGGGAGCAAAAGGGAGGCGGAGGGGGGGGGGAGGGTAGAAGGGAGGGAAAGAAGGGATTGTGGAGAGAAGGAAGGAAGGAAAGAGACACTACTAAGATCAAAGGAACGAAGGAAAAAGGAAATAGACTAAGAAAGAAGGAAGGAAATAATAGACGTGTGAGGAAGGAATGAAGGAAATAACAGAGGTGTGAGAAATGAAGGAAGAAAGGAAGGAATGAAGGAAGGAAGGAAATAGAGTAAGAAAGAAGGAAGGAAACAATAAACGTGTGAGGAAGGAATGAAGGAAATAACAGAGGTGTGTGGAAAGGAAGTAAAAAATAACAGGGGTGTGAGGAAGGAAGGAAATAAGAGGTGTAAGGAAGGAAGGAAGGAAGGAAGGATAACAACACTCCCTTCTGGCACTGGTCGCCGGGAATGGTGGGTGGGGGGGGGGGGGGTCAACTCAGAGTTTGGTCTTTAATGAGAAAAGTTACAGGCAATCTGAGACACCTAAGTTGTCAAGAAGTTGCCGTGGCAGTATTGGGTGACAGCCACCTTGTTTATGGCTCCTTGATCACGTCTTCCTTATTGTTTGTCTTTACTGTTTATGGCAACTGACACTGCCATCTTGCCATCATGTCTGTGACTTGGTTGAGACAGTGATGTTTCATGATAAGGTTAATTCCCACTATTGATGGCAGCTTCTTTGCTAGTCCTTCTTGTTTATGGCAACTTGATTATTTATTTCTTATGGTTAGTAGCTCCTGTTTCTGGCAAATATTATCAACTTCTATCCTTATGGCAACTTATTTTTCTCATGGCAAACCTCCTTAAAGATGTCTATGGTAACTTTCTTTAACCTTCGTAATGACAAACCTTCTTAATCTTTATTATGGCAACTCAACTTCATCTTGGTAAGCTAGTCTTTATTATGGCAACCTATCTCCAGTATAATACACTAAACCAACTTTACATATGGCAATCTCTACCTAACTCACCCCATGGCAACTCTCAATGGGGGGTGGAAGATCTAAAGTAACCCATTTTCTTTATGGCAAAATGACTCCAGATGACGTCACCGTGGCAATTACAGAATAAAAATGAATCCACATATCTTCCTGCGTTCTGGTAATAATGACTCCAAGGAGGTGGGAGGAGGAGGAGGAGTGGGGGAATTATTTATCTGGCTACACTGCGCAATTACGAGGACACCACTAAATTTGGGGGCTGGGTAGGGTGATGGGGGGGATGGGAAGGGGATGGGGAGGGGAATGGGGGGGGTTTTAATGGGTTAAATAAAGGATGGGAGTGTTATTCTGTGGTGGGAGGAATTTATATATATCTCAACTGCGTTCTGCATTAAATGAGAAACGAAGATGAAGGACTATTAACCTGTGTGTGTGTGTGTGTGTGTGTGTGTAAGGTTAGGTTAGGTTAGGTTAGGTTAGGGTTAGATTCGATTAGATTAGAGTTAGATCAAATCCCCACAACCCTGATAACATAAAAATGATGAAGAATATTTACCCAGTTGATCCCTGAAATACCCAGCGATTATCCCGACCTCCTGTAAACGTCTGAGATGCAGAATAATGTGAAGGATTGTCTTGGTATTTACAGCTTCGGTAAACCCCGGATAATGATGACCTTGCGTGAACTGTCAAAAGGTTTATTTTCAGACCTAATAGAGAGGCCCCAAGTTCTGTTGTGGTCTGTAATATAGCTGTTGATATAGGCCCCAAGTTCTGTTGTTGTCTGTTATATAGCTGTTGATATAGGCCTCAAGTTCTGTTGTGGTCTGTTATATAGCTGTTGATATAGGCCCCAAGTTCTGTTGTGGTCTGTTATATAGCTGTTGATATAGGCCTCAAGTTCTGTTGTGGTCTGTTATATAGCTGTTGATATAGGCCTCAAGTTCTGTTGTGGTCTGTTATATAGCTGTTGATATAGGCCCCAAGTTCTGTTGTGGTCTGTTATATATCAATAGCAAACGTATATAGAAGAATCTTGTTTTCTCTTTGCTCATTAATACAGCTCGAGTCTATTGCATCGATAAGCTTTAATAGAATCCCAGAATCCAAACTATAATAGAACCCCCCTCCCCCCTCCCCCCTCCCCTGGGCTTACGATGGCTATATTATTATCTTCTTTTATCAGTTGTCTATTATAACAGTAGTTTGAGTTAATAGCGATGCTAGTTTATGTACTAAATAGAGCTCCAATGGCTATTTTAGTCTATATGCCATTGCTATATTTCTGGTCTATATAGATCTCCCACTTGCTATTGAGATTTAGGATAGGATTAGATAGTGGTTAATATATTCCTAATACAAATATAGAGTCCATACTGTACGATAGGTTAGGTTAGGTTAGGTTATATGAACGAATACTCTAGCTCTATATTACATTATTCAGTAACTCTACATGGCTCCTACCTTTGTTTATATAACTGGTCTTCCTCCTCCCTTCTTTCTCCTCCTCTTTACCCTCTTTCCTCCTTCCTAATCTCTCTTACCTCCTCTTCTCTATCCCATTCTTCTCTCCTCCTTACTCTCTACCCTCTTCCTCTCTCCTTCCTACTCCCTCCCTACCCTTCCTCTTCTTCAACTCTATTTCTCTCCCTCCTCTTCCTCCCATCCCCTTCCTCTTCCCTCTCCCTCCCTCCCCTTCCCTTCCCCTTCCCACTCCCAAGGTCTCATGTAACCCTCCCCCCCCCTCCCACCTCCTGCACCCTCCGTCTCCCATGATATAACAAACGTATTCTGGAACCCTTCTACAGCGTTCCCCTCCGTCAGGCAGCTCCTGGGTCACCCGCTGTGCTATGTAAACAAGGCCGTTTTTCTTGTCAGACGCGAAAAGGGGTAATTTGAGCCGCCGTCACCGATAAACTTGATCTAATACCCGAGACCCGCTAATGAAAACCGACGAGTCCAAAGGAGTTGAAAATGTAAATAAGGAAAATGACTAGATCAACATTGCACCAAGTTGGGGGTCGGTCCAGTGTATTGTGGTGTCGTGCGAGGTGGAGGGAGGAGGAGGGGGGGAGAGGCAGGGAGGAGGGGGCAGAGAGGCAGGGAAGGGAGGGGCAGAGAGGCAGGAGAGGTAGAGAGACAAGGAGAAGGGTGAGGGGGGGAAGAGAGAGAGAGAGAGAGTGTGTTATATCAATTGGTGCTATCATGTTAATGGTGGCTACAAGGGTTACTATACAATGATAATGGTAGTTGGAATAGTAATAGCAGCAGTTCTAATAACATTCTTGTTTTTAGAGGGAAAATAACAGCTTAGGTAGTCATGGTGGTTGTGATGACAATGGTGGTTTTACATATGAGATAGATAGATAGATAGATAGATAGATAGATAGATCACCATAACAGTTCACTATGTCTCAGTGTATCTTAACCTAAATGTTATGTTTACTTTCATTGGAGATATGAATGAGGCTACAGAGGTGAGACACGTGTAGGTGTAAGTGACACATAGGTGGGACACAATTAAGATAGTGAAGATGAGATACAGGTGAGATACAGGTGAGATACAGAAAGATACATAAACAAAACATAAGATTAAGGTGAGTTACGTATTATGACACATACAGTACTAGAGACACATCTAACACATATAAGAGATACAGAGAAAAAGAACCCTAAGGCAGAAATTAAAATAAAAACAAGAATCAAGAGTCGTCAACAGCCAGGTAGGGCGGTGTTGCCAGCAGGAGGTCATCCATATTATCTCTGGCAGGTAATGACACACGGCCTCACAGGTGTTCAGTTGCCATCTTTATTGTTTTTGTTATTGTTTAGCGTTTATCTTACTCATGGCCGTATGGGAGTCGCCTCTCTATATTTCATGAAGGTATTTCCACGGTGTTCACTTTAATTTCCTCGCTCTTTTAAGTATTTTAATTATCAATATCTTCCGCAGTAATATAAATTCGTCACGCTGTGCCACATCACTTTATTTTAGGATTATTTTGGGTCTTTAAATGTTTTTGATGGCGGTTTTAGTATAAATAATGCATTAGCATATCTACTATTTTGTTAAGGATTCATTTGTCTCTAATGAAAACATCAGTGATTTTTTGTGTGTAAAAGTTGAGCCAAAGAAAATTGCCAACTAGACAGCGTTTAATGTATTGCTAGTGACTGTCAGGAGGACACACTATTATTATTCTCACCAGTAAATAAACTTAGCCACGGTCTCTCTATTCATAATGGGAACAACACATGCTTCGGCGGTATATATATATATACCGCCGAAGACTCAAAAAATCCATTTAAATTTCTGAAAATTAATTAATTGATAAATATATTGCATTAAAAAAAATAAAAATAAAAAATAAATAAAAAAATAGAATACAACTTACAAATGAAAACATAATTAATTTAAATGACAATTTAATAAGATGGGACCACTTTTCTTCCTTATGCTTATCAATGATGCCCTAAGAGAAACCCCCCTCTCGCTGGAAATATGTCGACGACTCCACCATTGGGATCAGTGTCAACAACTCGGCTCCCGACTATACCACCCTTCAGGATTTATTGACCAACCTTCAAAATTGGGCCACCAATAACCATGTCACCATCAACCATACCAAGACCATGGTTATGCACATCAACCATACCAAGACCATGGTTATGCACATCAACCATACCAAGACCATGGTTATGTACATCAACCTCTCCTCTGTCCTTATCCCACCTCCCTCCATCACCCTGGGCCCCAAGACACGCCAGGTTGTGGGCTCCACTAAGCTCCTCGGCGTCACTATAGACAACAAACTAAATTGGAAAACACAAGTCAGTGAAGTTGTCAAATCCTCCAGTTTCCGTCTCCACCTCCTCCGCCGACTCAAGTCCCTCGGAGTTCCTACACCCGAGCTCCTCAGTGTTTACTCAACATTCATGCTTCCCAAACTCACCTATGCCTCCCCTACCTGGTCTTCTTCCCTAAATGCCACACAACGTAAACACCTAGAAAAAGTGCAAAAGAGGGCATGCAAGAGTATTCTCTCCCCTTCCTACTCCACATATCAAGAAGCGCTCAACACACTGACCCTCTCGGCTCTCACTGACCATCACCACGACCTCATCTGCAAATTTGGTGAGAAGCTTCTGTACCATCCTCGACACCGGCTCCTACTACCACCCGAGATCCCTCGTCTGAGAATTACTGTTCGACACCACAACCGCATCCAGCCCATACGAGCACGAGCTGATCGCTATAAGAACAGCCCAGTCCCAACCATTGTAAAAATTATCAACAACTCGTAATCAACCAGTGTATTCACTCCCAGTCATTATTACCTTTCTGCACTGTTACTATGTTGAAATGCCCTCTAGTATAACCTTCTCCCCTCCTTGTTATTATATATCATATTTGTATCACTTATGTTACTTGTATATTAATTGTCAATCATGTGACTCATTCCCTAATTATATAACTGTATATTTTCAGCCTTCCAGCTGCCATGCTCTTTCAATAAATCGTTAATTAGTATCATTATTATTATTATTATCATCATTATTATTATTGCACACACACACACACACACACACACACACACATTATTATTATTATTATTATTATTATTATTATTATTATTATTATTATTTTTACTATTACTATGAACTAACTCCAGGTGCCACACCCCAAAAGCTACAACACTCACCGGGAACACCCACACAGTACTATATTGTCTTCAGAAACTAAAAGTGAAGGAAAAGGGTGATTCATCGGCGAGGCGTGACGAATCTACCTTTAGTGGATATTTCACCTTCAACTAAAATGCAAATTAAAACTAATTTCCATATATCAGCTTCAATTAGTGAATATATAAGCATATCTTTGAGAAACTATTATATGGAGTGTAAATCTTCGGTGTGTGTGTGTGTGTGTGTGTGTGTGTAGTTATTAACTCTCGTTCTCTCTCGTTATTTCTCATTTCTTACTCGTACCTGCATTACTTTCTCCTCCTTCTCCTACTCCCCTTTTCTTTTGCTTATGCTCGTTTCTCTCCTCCTCCTTATATTTCTCTGCGTCTACTTCTCCCACCACTCTTCGTCCTCCTCTTCTTCTTATCTCTCCTTCTTCCTTTCATTCCCCTGCCTTTTTTACTCCTCTTCCTCTTCCTTCTTTCTTTTCCTCGCCTCTCCACCTTATCCTCCTCCCCCATGCTTTTTTTTCCTACCTACACCCCCTTTCTACTCCTCTCTTTCCACCACCTCTCCTCCCACATCTCCCTTCCTCCTCCCCCTCATCGTGCTCCTCCTCTTCCTCCTTCTCCTCCCACACTCCCCTTCCTCCTCCCCCTCTTCCTCCTCCCTCTCTTCCTCCTCCCCCTCTTCCCTCTTCTCCTCCCACACGCCCGTCCTCCTCCTCTTTCATCCTCTCTCCTCCCCTAGTCAGGTACGCCCTGACCTATCCACGAGCGAGGATTTCTTAAAAAAAAAAAGCCTCTGGGGTGACTTAAGCCCAGACAGGACAAGAGACTTAGGGCAGACAGCTCTTCCTCAGGTGGTTAGGTATTTACTCACCTCCGCCCGACAGCTGGTGTACCTTGAGGGACGGCTGTCAGCTGGTTCAGGATCCTGCCGCCCGATTTATCCGGTTTCTTTGCTGTTTCGTGTCCGATTTTTGTTTATTCCTGTTTCCTCTTCCTCCTCATCTTCTTCCTGAAATCTGGGTCTTTGTTGTCAGATTTATTGCCCTTATTTTTGTCATATTTTTAGCTTTTTCTTGCCCGATTTGTGGTTCCGCTTGTCTGAGGTATTTGCTGTTTCTTGTTCGATTTTTGTTTCTTTATTTCATTTGTGTCTTCTGATGGTCGATTTACTAGTCCACCCAAGCCGATTTCATCCCCTCTAATCTGATTTCCTCCTCCTCCAAACAGAATCTTCCTTCCCCCCCCCCCTCCCACAGTCATCACCACCACCTCCTCCCTCCACGATCATCTCTTCCTTCCTCCTCCTCTCCTCTTCCTCCCTCCACCATCTCCTCTTCCTCCCTCCACCATGTCTTCCTCCTCTCCTCCTCCCCCCCCACCACCTCTTCCTCCCTCTTCCCATGCCCGATTTAGCTAAAAAAAAAAAATATATTTTCTCCTACAGCTGCAGCGGGGAGAGTTTGGTCCGACTTTTAATAACAACAATTTACCTCCGAATTGTCATTGTGATTTTAAAGGCGGGGGTGATGAAGGGATGGGGAGGGTAGGGGGGGGTAGGGGGAGTAGGTGGAGGGTAAGGGGTAGGGGTAAGGAGGGATAGGGGAAGAAGGGGTTGTGTTGTGGTAGCGGAGGCAGACTGGTGGTGATAGTTTGACCTCTCCCACGCTTCTTGGTGTCTCTCTGTCTTTCTCTTTCTCTCTTTTTTCTGTTTTCTTTCTCTCTTTTATTGATTTTTTTAGGGGTAGGACTTTCTAAATGTTGTTATTTCTGTGTGTGTGTGTGTGTGTCTGTGTGTGTGTGTGTGTGTATGTGTGTGTGTGTGTGTGTGTGTGTGTGTGTGTGTGTGTGTGTCATCCTCCCCCAGACATCTCACTTAACATTCATATATCATTTTCGTCATATCCTGGAGCTCTAAAATTGCTTGTATAACTTTTTCTCAAACAACTAAACTATATTTCGTGTTGCTGAACTAAAAAAAATCAAGTCAACGCTCAAGAATAAATATACGATAAAAAAAAGATAAGAAACATATATATAAATTGACAATGTATGTATGCAATTTTATCTCTTTCTCTAACCATATATCTCCTTTTCTCTCAAAATCTCTCTCTCTCTTTTTGCATCTTTCTACCTCTCTCTCTCTCTCTCTCTCTCTCTCTCTCTCTCTGTCCCCTTCCCCCCTTCCCCTCCCCCCTCTCTCACTCACTCACTCAATCCCTCCCTCCCTCTCTCTCTCTCTCTCTCTCTGTCCCCTTCCCCCCTTCCCCTCCCCCCCTCTCTCACTCACTCACTCAATCCCTCCCTCTCTCTCTCTCTCGGTCTTACACATCGACCCACATTTCCTTAAATATGACTAAACAGTTTGAGTTTATTACAGCTGAACACTGCATTAGGCCGTCAAGAGGTCAATAATCAGACAATATTCATAGTCAGGAACCGACCTAGTTCCTCTGTACATTAAACTCTTTTCTATTTTACCATAAACGATTTTACCGTTTAGGGGAGAATGGAAGATTAAGTGTGTGTGTGTGTGTGTGTGTGTGTGTGTGTGTGTGTGAAGAGAAGATACAGAGGAAAGAGAGGAAGAACTGGGAGATAGAGAGAGAGAGAGGGAGAGAGACAGACAGACAGAGAGAGAGAGAGAGAGAGGGAGAGATAGGAGGGGTCACGACACAAGGAGACTCTCTCGTTCCGCCTCAAGAAACAAGAGGAGACAGTCCTACAAGAGAGAGACGTATACGATAATTATTCACGTTTGAGAAAGGTGTCGCGTCTTGCTATGCACACACACACACACACACACGGAGCTAATGAAGCCCTGTGAGCCAGCCTCCACCGTGGCCATTGTCTACCTTGTGTTTATGTCAAGTCTTTTTTGGTCTGTGTGTGGGTGTCTCTCCCTCTCTCTCTTCGTGGAGATGTCTTGTTATCTCTCTCTGTATTAATAGAAAACGAGTTTTTCTCTCTTTTACCACAAAGCGGATCTCTCTCTCTCTCTCTCTCTCTCTCTCTCTCTCTCTCTCTCACACACACACACACACACTGACTCGTATTTTTCATGTTATCCAAAGATATGAAGAATATGAAGACTGTGGTAAAAAAAAAAATAAAAAAATAAAACAGTAATTACCACTTCCGGCGCGGCGCACAATTAAAGTTGACAGCGTGTGTAAAAGACAGTCCCATAAAAGAAAAAAAGAAAAACTCGTAATAATTTTTTTAGTACAAAGTTAGTAATTAAACGACAGTAACCAGTATAGTTTTAGAAGGTGGCTGAAAATTACAATAATAGTTGTATGATACCGGTGCGTTAATCAAGAAACTACATGTACGTCAACTTCATGTGAAGATAAAGTTTGCATGTCTGTAGCCTATTGCAACGATATCTCACACCTCTAAACCTACAGCCTACTAGAATACCTTACCCCTCTAAAACTGACACATTATATACCAGTGTTAGATACAAGGATTTATCGAACCCTTTATATAAAGTCTTATAAAACAAAATATATTAACACTGCCGCCATGATAAAACAAAGCACTAAGGGCTATGGTGGGTCTGATCCTTCATAAGAACTGGTACACAAGACACACTCAGTATACACCTATATGTACAGTACTGAACATACCTTTAGCGTCTCAAGATGTAGCTAATTGGGACTTCTAGTACTCCCTGGGCTGAAGTCAATTATCCCCTTGAGGATATTTCGGCGACCAATGACTTTTTTCTCTGAAAATTTATGAATAATTTTTATATTACTTTTTCACACAGACACACACAAACCTAACCTATCTTATCCTAACATAACCTATCCTAACCTAACCAATCCTAACCTATTCTAAGAGCCTAACCTAACATTGGTTATATGGTAACAAAGGAAAAACAAGGTCAAAGTCAACATCCAAATGAATACACTACCCAATCTAACCGAGCCATATATGTGACTTTTCTCTATGACTATTTCTTGTGACTTCCGATCACCATCATGTACAGCAACAATGACTAATTAAAATCATCTCATTCAAGAAAGTGAAAAAAAAAACATTTTGGCAGAGGAGTAAAAGTAAATGGTGTATTCTTTGGTAAATTTATTCAACTCGTGGAGCTCAAAGCCTCATCATATTCGGGCAACTATGAATGGTCTGCCCAGTACTTGTGTTTCATTAGTCAGTAACGTCAACAAGAATTTCAATGGCCAGCAGTAATATGTTAGCTTATCTCTGTACAGTTATTTCATTCCGTAAAGTTTGATTAATTTGCTGATGCTCAAGAAGGTGGTCATTACTATATTTTTTTATCTTTTTGTGTTGATTTATATATGTATATTCCAAGAGGGAGAAAAGAAATATTGAATAGAAATTGTGGTTAACATACAGTAAGTAAAATGAGACAGCAAAGACAATATGATCCCGCAAAATATCCACTAAAACTGTAAAAATTTAGTGTTGCTTACTTTCCAATTTAGACAATTTTGTTACTTGTTAACTTTTCACTTCTTCTGCATCAATGAAGTGGAAACAGAGTTAATTAATTGATAGTGATTCTGTATAATCGTCAAGCACGTTTAACGATCAATTCACCATGAATATACACCATGCAGGTGTACAGTTCCACAAGCATACTGTATTATATATAGACAATATAAGTATACAGTTCAACATATATGCTGCATATATACACCATGCAGGTACCGTATACAGTTCAACACGCACATTATAGACAATGAATGCATAAAATGTACCTAGACAGTGCAGGTATACAAACAATGGTAAACAGTAAGGCAGTTCACCAAGGGGAGCCAACAAAGCCACCAGTAGTGTCCTTTGCTTAGGCTTGTGTACTAATCAGTAATAGGTAATGTAAAAACAAAGTAGATGAATATAACAAGCATTTCATCGTCAGTTCTATACAGTTTATGTATTCTGTGGAGCTTTCATTTCAACTTGACAGTCATGCACACATTCAAATGTACCAGGAAAATCTGTTGACTTCTTATTTTTCTCTAAATAAGCAACTACTATTCACCACTTCATAAAATTTGGGGAATTACCCTTCATACACTATCCATCATACTGTACACCTGATGAAAGTCGACAAGGCTTGCCAAATTGTTCAGGTTATCACTGCACGGGATAATAAAATAGTTGTAACATATATAATTATTTAACACGAAAAAACTATACAACTGTGTTGTATTAAGAGAAACCTCAGCACGGTCAGTTAAGAGCTAGGTTGGATGAATCTTCTGTTTATTTACACACTATCAGGTGATCGCCTCGACCACACCCTGATATATAATTATGATGTTCATTCTGTTATGATCCTGGACGACCCATGATGGCATCTTAAAACAATCAAGCATAAGGCTCTAATAATTTCTTCACTATCCAGTTTTAAGTATAGTATGGATTAGCCAGTGAGTTATGAAGCCATTGTGACCAAAGTTTAAAGAAGACAAAAGGTCTGCTCCTGTGGGTAGAGCTAGATGACATTCGCATACTGATATTGTATATTGTACAGTATATAATAAATATTTGGCTATAAAAGAGAAATGTTCCATCATGGTCCTTTTAAGAAAAAAACTAATAACAGACTTAAACTGTAAACAAGTCCAGTAAATCATAATATGAATATAAAATACATACAGAAATAATACCAAATTAATAAAAAATAACTATAGCTGCTCATTATACAAGCATCAGAGCATCATTACTTTAAATATTTTTTTATAGAATAAGTGTGGTTATAAATTACATTACATTTATATTACTACATTAGCTACAGTTAGGTGCTGTTTCTCCAGCAGTGAAAAGAAAAACAAAATATTGAGCCACAGTGTTCATGGTGCTGGTGGTGTGATATGGTACTTCAAAAGTTGTTATGTAATACAGTACTAAGGTATACCCCAGACAGGTGCATATGAGCTGTACCCCAGACAGGTGCATATGAGCTGTACCCCAGACAGGTGCATATGAGCTGTACCCCAGACAGGTGCATATGAGCTGTACCCCAGACAGGTGCATATGAGCTGTACCCCAGACAGGTGCATATGAGCTGTACCCCAGACAGGTGCATATGAGCTGTACCCCAGACAGGTGCATATGAGCTGTACCCCAGACAGGTGCATATGAGCTGTACCCCAGACAGGTGCATATGAGCTGTACCCCAGACAGGTGCATATGAGCTGTACCCCAGACAGGTGCATATGAGCTGTACCCCAGACAGGTGCATATGAGCTGTACCCCAGACAGGTGCATATGAGCTGTACCCCAGACAGGTGCATATGAGTTGTACCCCAGACAGGTGCATATGAGCTGTACCCCAGACAGGTGCATATGAGCTGTACCCCAGACAGGTGCATGTGAGTATTGTTGATGCATTTAGTGGAGATTTACGGGCTAAGCTTCCAGTACTCTGTGTGGGTGTGTTTCACATGGGTATATGGAATTTAGTTTACTAATATATATCCTTTTTCCTAAAATGGTTCTGGCTTTTTAATAAGGTTAGGTAGGAACAACACACAGGAAGGAGAGTGTTATCATTCTACCTTGCCTTTGGTGAATGGTGAAGGATTTGAATTTGTACAGTTTCTTTTTTGGGGTTTTCAGTGAAACAAATTTATAAATATAACTTTGCTGCTATTATAATGGTTTTACATACGTGTCTTTGTAGATAGATCCTGTGTAATTCTTCTATGTACATGAAATTTAAACTTTGTGGCTACACTGTACTTAATTATGTGTATATTTCATTATATATATCTGATTTGTATATAAAATTTGCATGAAAGTGTTCACTAATTTACTGAAATGTTGACAGTTAAATATAATTAAATTATAATACAAAATTCAAGATAAAATATTTGCTGCTGAAGATATTAGGATTGTTTAATTGTTCATTTGGAATGAAATTGCAGATTTTATAGTAGTAGCAACACTGACTTTATAACCATTAATATTAACTTGTTGGGTTGTTCCATGTATTTCAAGCATCTTCTTAAAATATACAAATATTGTACTGTAATTGTGGATAGCTTCTGGGTAGTGGCTGTGTTATCAATGCTTCCAGACTATATTATGAAATGTAACCATTGCATCAGGCAATATATATATATATATATATATATATATATATATATATATATATATATATATATATATATATGGAATAGATATTCTGCATATAAAGAAATGAATTATTTGTTTACAGGGGTGAGCCAACTATAATGTTAAAGCATGTCTAAGACTTTCAGTTTTAAACAATTAGTATGTGGCAAGGTGGCTAAGGCTTTCTGAATGAATTATCACAAATGGGATAAAACCTGTACTGGGAGAGAACACACCACTAACCTGTAACTTGTTCAGTGCAGCACATAAAGCTTACAAACATCTGAATAGGCTATGCAATCAAACTGAAAACAACAAAATTCATGCTATTACACTCAAGTTTAAAGTGAACACAAGCGTTCATATTTGTTCATACAACAATTCCTCATTTTATCATTTATAATTGAAATGGGGGAACAGCACAATAGTGTATAACATTAGTTATAATAAATCAAAATTGTAGTGTTATTACCACCTCTTAATTGTCTTACCTCGTGCTGTTGGGTAACTGAAGTGTTGGGAGTGAACCTTCCTTAACTCTCACTAGAAGTTTCGGTATTCGTTGACCACGTAGTTCATATGTAGAATATCAGTCAAACGTATTATGTCAAAAATGCACGCTACATATCACTGTCCTGTTAACATTAATGGAATCTTGCCTTCTGCAGCGCTAAGCCATCTCCTTTTCACCTCTCCATTCTTGTTAAACCTGTTAAAAATAATAACCCACTTGAATTTGTACCTTGAATACCAACCATACACTGCACATTTACTAGCCATGGTCCCACTTGTTTATAATGCTCTAAACTTTACAATTGCAGTGAATTATTAAGAAAATAAAGGAAACACTAACCTGTGCGTATACTTAAAGGGCCAGGGGGGTAACGTGTGACGTCATGGGGGTTTAAACTAGTCACATGAACACCAAAAGTTTCATATATTTTAAATGTTCATTACTAAAAATTATATAAATTTTATTGCATTTCTTCCACTAAATTGTTAATATTTTTATTGCCTTTCTTTAATAGTATATTAAAAACGTAATATAAAGTAGTTTGGGTAAGGCATTTAAATCTGTTCACCAATCAGTCAAACGAAACCTTCTTGTGTACTGTTTCTCGCATAACTTTAAACCCTTAACATATTGACTTTTTTAAACATTCCTAGAAGAACAGTTATAGCGTGAAAAATTATAAAGTTATTTAAACAGTGTAAACAAACTTTATTGATACTTTATAATACCATTCACAATCGTGCTAAGTGATATCTAATGTTTGAGTGAGTTTAGTGAAAGTTAGCTAAAGTTAGTGTTGTGGGGATGACGTCTTCAACTACAAAACCAGTGAGTACTTTTACCATTTTATTGAGAATTAATAACAAATTCTGTTCATATAAATAACTTTGTAACTTCGATGCACTGGGAGCCATCTTTCCTGTCCTGTTCCCACTAAGACAGAATATGCAACTACAAATGGAAAAGGGTGTTTGTTTTTCAAGGTAATTAAGAAACTAACATATGATCTCTATTTTTTGTTTTCTATTTTAGGTCTGGTTTTTATTTTTTCGATCTGGTTTCTATTTTAGGTGTTTTTTTATTTTTTAGGTCTGGTTTCTATTTTAGGTCTGGTTTTTATTTTTTAAGTGGATTTTATTTTAGATCTAGTTTATTTTTAGGTCTGGTTTCTATTTTAGGTTTTAGTTTCTATTTTAAGTTATTGGTAATAGGTTGGGTTAGGTTAGGTTAGCTTGGTTATTATAACATGGAACATATTGGTCAACTGAAGGGCAATTAATTGGGGAGAGGTTCAGTAAACTATTATTATTATTATTATTATTATTTTAGAAATTAAACAATAAACATCAAAAGAGGGTGTCATCACTGGATGCTTTTCAAACAATTTTTAAGTTGCAAAATATTCTTCCAGCTTCATGGAAAATAAGGAAAATGCATTCAAGTAGTCCATTACTTATCATATAAGCATAGGTAACCTATTCATTGAAAATGTGTAAGAAATGACTGCAAAAATTCCAAAATAGATAGCCTCACTGGATGCCTTTTAAAAATATACAATAGAGAAGCAAATTACTTTTCTAATCTGCTTGAAAAGGAGGAAGTATATTCAATGCCTTGATACTTATCAAATAAGTACTGTACATCTTATTTAATATGTAGTACTGTTCTGTTATTTTTTTATTTGATATTTTAAAATGAAATCTCCTGCTTTGGGGTTAAAAAATGTAAAGTGCAGTGTACTGTACAGGTATTTCACGAAATTCTGTAATTATTAACTTTAATATATCCTGGAGGCCAGCTAATCACTATTTGATCATACAAATGTAAATAAGATACAAGTTTGGTCCTTCACCTATGCAGGAGAGGCTAGGAGAGCTAGGGATAAAACACCAGCATATCAAAACCACAAATGCCTTGAACATTTAATGGTAAAACTCCACATTATGTCTTCCTAAGCTTTAGATAGGAATGTGTGTCTGACATTGTACAGAAACTTGTGTGCTTGGTGATGTGCTTCTTGTGGCTGTGGAAAGTTGATGTAGTCAGGTGGTGCAAGAAAGGCTATTACAGCAACCTTGAGATGCGCCCAACAATCCTCCTGCAGTGTCAACCACACTAATCTGGAAGCTTCCAGAAACCATATACTGTACTGTTCTGTACTGTACTGTACTGTACTGTACTTAGTGAGATTAGCAACTGCAGGTAGAGGGGTATGCTGCATCTTGTGACAAATGTGGACATTTGTGTAACGGTTTATGGCCATATGGACAATGCAAAATTACAAGAATGGAACTTGACTCATAAAATCCGTGGTACTGTACAGTATGTCAAAATACCTTATATACAAATGTACAAATGTAAAAAAAAAGATGGTCACTTAATTATAGTTATTATATACTCCTAAATAAATTAAACACACACATAAATACTTATACAGTGTATATATTACTTCATATACTTAGCCTAGAAGTGTACTGCAAATAGTTTCATTTAATTTATAAATCATTATTGAGTCTCCCAAGAAAATAACATCTCATTTTTGTTTTTTAGC
Source organism: Homarus gammarus (assembly GCA_958450375.1). Classification (NCBI taxonomy): domain Eukaryota; kingdom Metazoa; phylum Arthropoda; class Malacostraca; order Decapoda; family Nephropidae; genus Homarus; species Homarus gammarus. The sequence continues at coordinate 1,272,711 of CAUDMG010002367.1, read as the reverse complement.
TGTAGACCCAGTTTAGGTGTTTCTATGCATCAATAGAGGATGTATGCCTAGTCCTAGGTTTGGCTGGCATTCCATGACCCTGACAAATCCTAACTTATAAGGCTGAACTGGGGGAAGAGGATACAGCTGTACTGTACCAGCTTGGGTAATGCTGGTTCACACTACCACTCTAGTACTTGTGTATTTTAGGTATCTATATTAAGTTCTGCCAGTATAAAATGAGTCTTATACATACCTATAATAGTACTGGTGTAAGAAGATCAGAAAAATAACGATGTAAATGTTTGAGGTGGACGAACGTCTCCCAGCAGACGACGCGCCATTAGTGAGAACTCGCTCACTGTTTATCTAAAGTTCGTCCCAATATTTTACCAGCATAAATTCTTATTTCCTGGTGATCTATCTGTAAATTATTTATTTTTACGTATACTATAGCATGATCAGAACCACTTTGTTGACATTTTATATTAATATTCGATGAAAATTATCCTTCGTACCCTCCATTGGCGAGCCACGAGCCTCACCAAGGTTGACGTTCCCATCCAACACAGTCGTCTGGTCAGGGAGTGATGTGTGTGTGAGAACGAACATATGTCTGGATCATACAGGCTTATTATGGGTCAATTGAAAGCTTATTGGTTTATATATCCATATCTGTCTGTCTGTCAGTCAGTATGCACATCTTCGTACTACTAATGTGTCCATCAGATTATAGTTTCACGTCTTAGATACATTCTGAGAAATATTCTCTCGTGAGAATCTTCGTATATTTGGGTACGTGGACATGCATGTGTTAGTGTCGATCGTGACCTACTTGTTGGGGGAACGACGCCATTTCTTCTCAACATTCTAAGGACCACATGAAGATTAACCCCCCCCAGCCTATACCTCATGATGATTATCGCCTGAACTTACCTGGGGGAGTTCGATTATGTTATGTTAGGTTAGGATAAGTTAGGTTAGAATAGAGTTAGGTTCGGTTAAATAGAGTAAGGTTAGGTTAGAATAGAGTTAGGTTCGGTTAAATAGAGTTAGGTTAGGTTAGAATAGAGTTAGGTTCGGTTAGAATAGAGTTAGGTTAAGTTAGACTAGAGTTAGGGTGGATAATATTAAGGTGAAATATGCTGGGGTACCTAATCGTCATGTGATCCCAATCAAAACCATCCTATCTCGTCTCTAAACTCTAAACAGGTGAGAAAGTTTTCTTTTTTTCACTTAAGCTTAAATCTTTTGCACACCTGCGAGAATGTGCAGGTGTACGTGGGCATGTGTGTAAAAGGGATTGGTTGACCTACCTGTGGTAAGAATGACATCAGATCAGTGTATCAAGTCAATTGTACCCAACTTTCTCAGAGCCTTTTGGTCGACGTTGGTGATTACATTCTTCTCCAAATTTTGTGAAGCCTTGGGAACGTGTATTTGTGTGTGTGTGTGTGTGTGGTAGGGGCGTGCCTGACCTACCTGTTAGGGAGAGAAGAATGACAACATCTCCTCTGAGCATTGTAAACCTTCCCTCCCTCCCTCCATCCCTTCTTCCCTCCCTCCCTCCCTCCCTCCACCACGACTTTCTCAACAGGTGGGGGGATGTTAGCACTTACACGTCGCTCCAGTGATGATTACCCGAGCCGCGCGTGACCTCCCAGCTGACCAAACAGCTAGCTACATTGCGTCCGTCCATCTTGCGCAACGTAGCGGCTCTCTCGCTCCCCCAGTTGAACGCCGCCGCTGCCACGTCGCGCCGCCTGACCTCGTTTTGCTTGTGCTTCGCTGCAAGAGAAAAAAAAAAGAGAAAAAATCATCTTTCAGTTTGATAATTTTTTGGTATAATCTGTGTTGCAGTGTATGTGTGTGTGTGTGTGTGTGTATGTGTGTGTGTGTGAGTGTGTGTGTGTGTGTGTGCGTGCGTGTGTGTGTGTAAGGACCTTCAGACACATGAGGGAGTAACATTTTATGGTTTCTAAATGACGATCATCGAATTCAGTTTTAATTTTCCATAATTCTTAGTTTTGGGAATACAGTATTTCATCAGCATATTTTTTTTTTTCTTTTGCAACTTTCATGAAATTGATGAATATTTTAATCTGAAAACAAATAAATCGTAAAGAAATATTGTGTTAAGTATACGAACATGTCTTTTTTGTCCTGTCATACACAACTGAGAGAGAGACGACTAGTTCATCCTCCACCACCACCCACCACCACCACCCACCTGGTTCATCCTCCACCACCACCCACCTGGTTCATCTCCTCCACCACCACCCACCTGGTTCATCCTCCAACACCACCCACCTGGTTCATCCTCCAACACCACCCACCTGGTTCATCCTCCACCACCACCACCACTACCTACTTCCTTATTCGCTGGTCAGTGTCTCTCTGGCCAGGCTGGGGTGACCTGCCTCCCTCCCCCGAGCCGACAGGGGTAAAATCGTGTTTACTTGCTCGATTACGTTCGGTATATCAAACGCGGCTTTTGATCATGATATGTTTTATTTTTACTATGTTTTTTGGGGAGGTTTTAATGTTGCTTTGAAGAGCGAGTTAATGTATGAAAAGAAAAATAAAGTGTATCTGGGTTTGTTGGTTCTCTATCTGTTGCAACTAAATGATTATTGATGTGATATTTAATAGCTTTTCTGGTTAGGAAATTTGACTTTGAAATTGCTTTACCGTTTTACCTCTCTCTCTCTCTCTCTCTCTCTCTCTCTCTCTCTCTCTCTCTCTCTCTCTCTCTCTCTCTCTCTCTCTCATCACTGTTCTTTTACCCATGGAATATATTTATCGGGGATGAACCTCAATTGGGGTCAAGTTAGGTGAGGATAAATTTAAGGTTTGGTTCTGGGTTTAAGATTCAGTTAAGTCTAGTTCAGGTTAAAATCAGATTAAAGTTTATTTATGTCTAGTTCAGATAAGACTTACGGATGAGGAAGACTACATTAGGTTAGACTGAGATTAAGTTACTCGGGTCAGGTTAGACTTTGGTTAACGGTAAATTAAGTTAAGATTTAAATTGATTCAGTTTAAAGCTGAGTTGTGTGCAAGGAAAACGGCGAAATCATATACTTAAGAGACACTACATGTTTTTTAAGGTTTAACAACTTTATCGGCAAGGCTTGGAGTACAATTTGCCTATTTTGAGTAATTTAGTCAGGTCTTGACAATGTGGATGCTATCACTGTTCACTGCCACACAGGACAGAGGTTCATACAAAATATTTAGATCATATTCATTAATAGTGTAGGTCATTTTTATGAGGGTGATATCACTGTTCACTGTCACTACATGATAATATTAATAGTAGTAGTGGTAGTCTCACCTTTTCCCTCCTTTTTCTTTTTCTCTTCTCACTCTTTTTCTCTCTTTTCTCACACATTCTTCATCTTTCTCTCTATCTCTCGGTCTCATAAGATCTCTCTTTTCAATTCTCGACAACCTGTCCTCTTGCCCTTAATCCTTCCTACCTGGCCGTACCCCATCCAATCTTCACCATTCTTACCTCCCCATATCTCCCCCAGTCCTCCCAATCTCCTCCCCATTCAGTTTACACCATTCTTACCTCCACATATCCTCCCCATTCAGCCCCAGTCCTCCCCATCTCCTCCCCATTCAGTCTCCATCATTCTTACCTCCACATTCAGCATTCTAACTTCCTCCTTTTCATCATCCCATTCACCCTCTCCATACTTTTTTCCCATTCATAATCCAGCTCCCCCTTTCTTCCCCATTCATAATTCAGCTCCCCCTTTCTTCCCCATTCATAATCCAGCTCCCCCATTCTTCCCCATTCATAATCCAGCTCCCCCTTTCTTCCCCATTCATAATCCAGCTCCCCCTTTCTTCCCCATTCATAATCCAGCTCCCCCTTTCTTCCCCATTCATAATCCAGCTCCCCCATTCTTCCCCATTCATACCCTATCTCCTCACACTTTCCTTCCCCCACCCATAACGAAAACTATGACTGTTTATTTATTCACAACCTCGCTAATTTGCATAACACCGACCGGGAATCCAGTATTAGGCTATGGACAAATTTGCACAGGTATACTTGTCCTTATCTCCTCCCTCCTACTTACCCTTACTCCCTCACCTCTCACAACCTCACCTTTCTCACCCTCCTTTTGCTCACTTTTCGCCCTCACTCCTTCACTTCTCCTTCCACCTCACTCCCTCACCACTTCAACCCTTACACATCCTCACAACTTCCCCCACCACCTCCCTCAACTTCCCACTCCCCTACCTCACTCCTTCAGTTTATTACCCCTCCTCTCACTCCCTCACTCCACACTCCCTCACTCCAACCACCTCTCTTACCCCCGTCTCCACCTCACTCTTCTCACCTCCTACTCCCCTACCCCACTCCTTCACCTTATACCCCCTCCCCCTTCACCCCCCACCTCCTCCAGTATGCCCCCCTGGCGTGGTGGAGAAGAGGCGACCATAACTCTGTAGAAGGAAAGACTACGGGCGGTGAGCAGCGGGTGATGACAGCGGACACAGGACCAGGCGACACTCAACATGGACTGATAGCCATCTCTCGCGTGCCTCTACCAAACGTCCCCACTTATTGCCTCCTCACCAGGGGGTAGTGGTGGTGGAGGAGTGGTCGTTGGTAGGGATGGAAGTAGAGTGAATGGGGGAGGAGATAGAGAAAGGAGAAAGGCTGAGAGAGAATGTGGATGGAGGAGATGGTGAAGAGAAAGAGAGAGAGAGAAGGGGAAGGGGGCAAAGGCATTAGTTAGACGGTGGTGGGTCGTTCAATTATGTATATATGACTTTAAAGTAATGTAACCGTGAGTGTGTGTAGGTGGCCAGCAGGAAGGTCTATGGCTGCGAGAGACAGAGACATAGAAACAGACTGAGAGAGGAGAGGAAAGATTGAGAGACATAGAGAGTGAGGAAGAAGAAAAAAGTCTGAGAGGAAGAGAGTTGAAGGATTGAGAGAGAGAGAGAGAGAGAGAGAGAGAGAGAGAGAGAGAGAGAGAGACCTTAGATAACCTCCTCATTGACATTCTGACCACCTTAGGCCAGGAGTATTAGGTACAAGCAGCTCTTACAAGGGTTAAGGAAGCCATTGTGACCAACTTGAAGAAATTCCTCAACTCTATTTAGTCTTGAAGGAACAGACTACAATATAGATGTTGTGATCTTATGAGGAAATAATCTGATTAAAAATAAACTTTGCTAAATTATTAATAAGTTGTTAAAATAGGTTACTCAATCGTTTAAGGGTTAAGTCATTGTAGTTAACGAATTAAGTCATCGTACTCAAGGGGTAAAGATATCTTATTCAATAGTTTGATTCATCGTACTCAAGGGATTAAATCGTCGTAACCCAAAGAGTTAAGTTATCGCATTTAAAGGCTTAAGTCATCGTAATCAAGAAGGTTTAGTTATTTTATTCAATTGTTTAATTTACTGTATTCAAAGGGTTAAATCACCGTACTGAAGGGATTTAAAGATATAAATGAACTAAATAAGGTTAATGATATGCAAGAGTGTGTTTACCGTGTCAGGTGTAGATGAGGTCAGGTGTATTTTTATCTTAATTACCGTTCTAATGGTTACACCTGTTGTAATTATTTCTATAATTCCTCTCTATTTAGTTTTCATGTTCTATTTTCTTCTTATTTTATTTTAATCTTAATCTTTGTCTATATTTTTTTGTTTGTTTTTGTTTGTGGTTGTTTGTGTCTAATTATTTCTTTGCGTGGTCTGTTTGTCTGTCTCTGTCTCTCTCTTCCTTTCTGCCTTTCTCTTTATTTCTCTCTCATTTTTTGTCTTTTAGCCTCTCTCTCTCTCTCTCTCTCTCTCTCTCTCTCTCTCTCTCTCTCTCTCTCTCTCTCTCTCTCTCTCTCTCTCTCTCTCTCTCTCTCTCTCTCTCCTTACTCTTTCTTTGTCAGTCTTTCTCCCTCTTTCTCCTCCCCCTTCTCTCTCCTTCTTACTCTTTCTTTTAACAATCTGTCTCTCCCCTTCTCTCTCCACCACATATCCCTCTGTCCACTATCACTGGTAGAGATAATAGTGTTACATTCCCTTTTATTCCAGAATCAACAGATAACGATCCCCGAATACGGTCTGGCCAGATTAAATCCTGAAATGCTTTTTGCTGCTTATGCAAATCTTGAGTGTGCAACGAGGACTTGTAAATTTGTCGTCATCAGCAGTTTTAATAGTGGGGGAATACTCTCTCTCTCTCTCTCTCTCTCTCTCTCTCTCTCTCTCTCTCTCTCTCTCTCTCTCTCTCTCTCTCTCTCTCTCTCGCCGTATTCAGTTGCAAAATCTGAGCTGGGACTTGAGTCACAGGTAAATGTGTAAGTCATGGTGATTAAGTACAGTTTATGTTGCCAGGTACGATACACCTGAGAAATAAAGCGGAGGGGCTGAAGCAGATATATGTAATACTAATAATAATAATAACGCTGATGGTAATTGTATTGATGGTGTAATAATAAAGATAATGACGATAATAATAATAATAAAAAAAATGATGATAATAATAAAACTGATGAAATGGAAGAATTATCTATTCTTCTTTCTTATAAATCTTTGGGGGTTTTTCAGATGTTACAAGAAACGTAAAATATAATGTATACATATTGTTAAAAAAGACAAAAAGAAGGAAATATATTAGAAAAGGTTGTAAGAGTGGAAAATAAACAAGAGATGTGGTTCAGTTTAGGGCCGTGTGTGTAGGAGGAGGAGTGAGGGACGGCGGTACTTGTTTCTAACTCATGAATTTGGAAGCTGGTTCGATTTGTCTCTGTAAGTCCACCTCACGACCCTATCCTTCCTCACCTCTCAACTCTCTCTCTCTCTCTCTCTCTCTCTCTCTCTCTCTCTCTCTCTCCTTGTGTGGTGGACCAGTTACCAGAATTAAACCGCTACCCCACATCTCTCTTCTTTACCTGTTATTGTTACCTCAGTGTTCAGGTATTTGCTCATTAATGACACCTGTCTAATTAGAAAAAAAATATTATTATGATACTTAAGGAAATATTACATAATTACTCTTGTCACTGGTGTCAAGAGGAAGATTATATTTCCAAAGGGTAATGTCGCTTAGGTGTGGTTATAAGAAGCTTGTTAATTAGTTAGTGGCCACTGAGGGTGATGAACTGACACTGAACAACACAATCTGGTTGACCCTGACACTGTGTAAGGAATTCTTTATACAGGGGTCTTATGTGTGTGTATGCCCTCACCTGCGAGACGTAACGCTTGGAGGAGCACCACACGAGAAGGTGTCAATACTTTCAAGTTAGACCGACTGCATACCGAGGCAGACAAGCGCCAACGCCGTAAAGACGCTGCCACCGCCCCTCCCGCACTAGATGTAGCCCTCCACACGTGCAACATCTGTGGACGACTCTGCCGGTACCGTATCGGCCTCTTTTGTCACCTAAAAATTCACCAACCTAAGTGATATCCCTAATAACTCATATCAATGTATCAGAGCTGGATGATCGCCGTACTCGATTCCCAGTGACAGCATAGTAGTAGTAGTCGGTGTTGGTGGTGATGGTGTTGTTGTTGTTGTTGGTGCTGGTGGTGATGGTGATGGTGTTATTGTTATTGATGGTGAAGGTCTTATTGCTGCATGTGTTTCATCGTTTAGCTGTCCAGTTGATATTAGTTTATACGACCACTATAACCACCCACTGAGTTATATTTATGTCGTAGTCATATGTACAGTGGAAACAGAGTTCATATCTGATCCAATTGGTCGATGGTTCGCTAGCGTGGCACTCCCAAGTTCACTAATTTGTGTATGGGTGCCTCAGTATACAGTATAATATTCATCTTTCCTCTAAAACACCTTCAGAAGCCTTTGGAACTTACTTATCCATATTCCACATTTGTAATCTTGTACAATAAAAACAAATAATAATATTCTAAATCAAAGGTATACAGGTATATGGCTAATTTATGAGTACACTATGAATAAATGATTAACGTGTAAATGCATAATATGTGTATTTGATTGATTTATGAATGCTCTATGTATAACAAACGTTTAATATACGAATTAATTATCCCCGAGTGAATAATACATGAATACTTATGTACGAATTCAATATATATGTAAATAAAAATTATCTACAATACGATAACCACACACACACACACACACACACCCACACACCAAACAATACGGCACACGCTCATTGTATTCTTATTTGCGACAGTGTATATTTTTAAAACTTTAATTAGGCTCTTCTTACCTCCATAATTTACCTGGGAAGTGTTTTCCTTGCAGTATTTGCTTGGTGGATCTGCTGGCCACTGTGTCTTCATATCATTATGCTTAATTATCTCTTTGTGCCTGCGATAATTGACCATTGTATGTGTTTAGGGTCTGATTATGCTTGGATGGAAGGAGTCTGAGGAAAGGGGGTGGGGGGGGGGTGCTAGGGGTGGTGGGGGTGATGGGGGTATGTAGGTTGTGAAGGGTGTTGGGGGTAGGTGGGGGTGGGCGGGTGTTGGAGGTGGGTTAGTGGGGATGTTGTATGTGTGTGGGTCCTCATCCCAAATCAACCCAAATCAACCAAACCGCTTAAACCAAACATAACCAACCACCATATCCTCCAACCCTCTCCATCACTACCACTACTACCAACCCTCTCCACCACCACCACCAACCCTCTCCACCACCTTCCCTCTCCACCACCACCAACCCTCTCCACCACCACCAACCCTCTCCACCACCTTCCCTCTCCACCACCACCAACCCTCTCCACCACCACCACCAACCCTCTCCACCACCACCAACCCTCTCCACCACCTTCCCTCTCCACCACCACCAACCCTCTCCACCACCACCACCAACCCTCTCCACCACCATCAACCCTCTCCACCACCACCAACCCTCTCCACCACCACCAACCCTCTCCACCACTACCAACCCTCTCCACCACCACCTTCCCTCTCCACCACCACCAACCCTCTCCACCACCACCAACCCTCTCCACCACCATCAACCCTCTCCACCACTACCAACCCTCTCCACCACCACCTTCCCTCTCCACCACCATCAACCCTCTCCACCACTACCAACCCTCTCCACCACCACCAACCCTCTCCACCACTACCAATCCTCTCCATCAAACACTCAGTCCACCTGATACCATCTTTTCGAGTACCACAAAATGACAAAGCCGAGGGTGGGAGGTAAGGGGGGGGGTGAGGTAAGGGGGTAAGGGAGGGGGGTGAGGTAAGGGGGTAAGGGAGGGGGGGTGAGGTAAGGGGTAAGGGAGAGGGGGTGAGGTAAGGGGTAAGGGAGAGGGGGTGAGGTAAGGGGTAAGGGAGGGGGGGGTGAAGTATCAACGGTAGGTACCAGAGTGACCGCAAAACGACGTGGTACAAGAGCTGATACCATCTCCCCTTCACTGGTACTACCTGGTCTAGCGGCAGCCATGAGATAGATACCTGGTGACTATGAATGATCAACACTAACTTATGAAGAGATACACAGACACGGCCACTCACATAGATACATACATACACATATATAGACACATACATACACACATATATACACAGACAGACACACATAAACACACATTGTACACACACACACACACACATCACCGTACCTTATTCACTACCTATGTTCACCTGTCCATATCTCTCTCTTTACCTGTCTACTTCCTCTTTATCTGCTGTCTATCTTGCTGTTTATCCCCCTCTGTCTTTCCTTCTAACTGTCTCCCTTACAATATTTTTCTGTTCGTCTTTCACCCACTGTCTTCCTGGCGACCATTTTATTTCTTTGAAGGTTATTTCCATATGTAGGACTTTTAATACAATCATCTCATTTGCATACGTAAAATCCCGTAAGTGGCGGTACTGGGCGGACACAAACCTGGACAGTGACGTTTTGTACCCCCCCCCCCCTCTCTCTCTCTCTCTCTCTCTCTCTCTTAGTTTTTCTTTTTTTTTTGCCTTTCTCTCTTTCTTTCTCCATCCATGTATCTCTCTTTGTCTCTCTCTATGTCTCTCATTATCCATCTGGTTGTGTTTTCTCTCACTGTCTCTCTCACTTTCTCTCACTGCCTGTCTTGTTTCCTCTTCGTCTACCTCTAGTTACAGGTTAGATGTATTTTTTATTTGAGATGTTGACATAAACCTTTGATGTTTGTGTTTATATTATAGAGGCTCAAGATGTTTGTATTTACAGAGTATTTTGATGTTTGTTTGTGTTTACAGTCACTCGATGTTTGTGTTTACATAATTCCTTAATGTTTACGTGTGTTTCTAAAGAGCTTTGATGTTTATATTTACTGTTTTCACTTGTTATATGTGTGGGTAATTAGATCATTACAAAAGACGATGGTATGAAGTGTATTTAATACCCACGGAGATACACAGAAAATGAATGCAAGTTAATTCTGTTTACCTGCCATATATACCTGTACAAGATGTTACCTGAAGTTAAAGTAACATATGCCTTATACTGGATAATATGAACTATTGTTTATAATGTACACTAGTATAAGGAGACAATAATATAAAATGTTCTCTCGGTAAAGTCGTTGACCTCTAAAAACTTAACCATTATAAACTGTTTATTTATTATGTTATTTATATTTGTAAAATTTCTGGATAAATAACCCGTTTGAAAATGTTAAAATATTTCCGTTGTTTACTTGAAAAGTTAAATGATCAGATAGAGATATGATAACACCGTCACTAAATAACCTCAACGATGAGGCCAAAGATTCACAAGACAGCACAAGTACTGAGTGAAATACTATATATGACCAGAGGAAGAGAGTTTTCAGTGTCTAGTAAATAATAGAGAATGAAGCGGACAGGAGAGGACTGTTCCCTGTTGGCGAGGAGGAGGAGTCCCCGGGAAGCAGCGGGTGATGAAGGTGACGGTGGTGGGGGACCAACAGGTGACTGGAGTGAACTGTCACCTAGGTGCCACGACGCTCGGCCGGAAACATGCCACTGTGGGTGTAAACGCCTTATCGTCTATCGATAACACTCCAGCATCAACAACATGACCAAATATTCCCCGCCAATACCGTCGAGAGTTGTCCCCGTCGCGCGTGGGATTTACGCCTCAGCGCGCCGGCCACAGGTGAGCCCCTCTTACCTGGAGGTCGTAGACACCATCAACAGACCAACACGAACGATAAAATCTCGGCCATTTATCCTCGCGTTCCGTGCTGGGAATATTAATGCGAAGGGGACTTTAGAGGAAAATTCCCCTAAGATCTGGAATACCGCAGTAATATATATGGATTTTCGTCTCTCAGGACAGCTCCAGCGAGAGGAAAAAGTCTCTCCCGCTTGAGGGTCTTATCAGTTCTCAGGTCCTCAGCGATGAAAAGATTTTTCATTGTAGAGACAAGCGGACAATGACAGCAGAACCCTGGTCCCCTAAGATGGGTCGGCGATAAGGCGATGGTTAGCGACACAGACACCACTAATCTCACCTGCTGGTCCTTCCCCAGGCGACCACCTGTTAAATTGGGTCCTCAAAATGAGAGAGAGAGAGAAAGAAAAGAATTTGTATTTATCAGAAAAACTCCACTTTGACTTTACCAGAATAAAGGATAACACGTGTTACCTGTAGATATAATAGTCACTTAAAACAGTAACGTTATTAATTTTATAAGTAGTTGAAGTTGATTTACTTATTGTGGATTAAGTAAGACTGTAGACACACTAGGCTTGGTTCAGATACGACAATGATCATAGAATTCCTAAGATAAATTAAGATACTTTGAGGTTAAGTGATTTATTAATGTCTTGAAGCTATTTTATTACTTCATTATTTCGTTATTGTTACTATTATTAGCTTTGTTATTGTTATTATTAGCACAGTATAATTATTTTTATTTTTATTTAATCTTAGACTTATTTTTTTAATTATTACTGCCATTATTAGTATTATCATTATCGAAAACATAATTATTGTCAATGTTAATATGTTTATCACAAATAACATTATTATTACAACCACTAACATTATCAATATGTCTATCAGATAACATTATTAATACTGTATTAACTTTCAACACAGAGACTTAATTGACCAAGGAAGAACACTTGAGAAAGCTTTAGAACCTTAATGTAATTTTATCATAAGTGACGTGGATACAGTACACTGCTCACTAACCCTCTGGTGGCGGTGTGGTCGGCACTGCACTCGACCGCCTTCACTGGCTTAACTAAAGAGAAGTACTGTACCTATCCACGGGTAGACTGAGGTCATCCTTGGCTCGAACTAGCGCTTATTAGGAGTGTTTGTGTCCTCTCGGCCACCGCATCCCTTGTAAATCTGTAAGTATTTTTTTAAACTAAAGATTAATTAAAACTATAAATATGAAATTATTTTAATGTGTGGATGTTGATTAATACCCAGCTGTGGTTATTGATGTCTAGCCGTGAAATAATTATTGATGCCCAGCAGTGGTTATCATATTCTAGCGAAATCTGACATTCACATCACCTTAGGAGTTGCCCATTAGTCTTATCCTGGGCGATAACTCTCACCCCTCCTCCCTTACCCCCCTCACCTCTCCTCCCTTACCCCCCTCATCTCTCCTCCCTTACCCCCCTCACCCCTCCCTCACCTTCCCCCTCCCTCACCCCCCTCACCCCCTCCCTCACCTCCTCCTTCCCTCACCCCTCCTCCCCCTCCCTCCCCTTCCCCCTCCCTCACCACCCTCTCCCTCACCTCCCCCCTCCCTCCTCCCTCCTCCCTTACCCCCTCACCCCCTTCCTCACCTCCCCCCTCCCTCACCCCTCCTCCCTTACCCCCTCACCCCCTCCCTCACCTCCCCCCTCCCTCACCCCTCTCACCTCCCCCTCCCTCACCTCACCCCTCTCCCCCTCCCTCACCCCCTCCTCCCCCTCCCTCACCCCTCCCTCCTTCACCTCCCCCTCCCTCACCCCTCTCCCCCTCCCTCCCCCCTCCGACACCCCTCTCCCCCTCCCTCACCCCTCCCCCCCCTCCCCTCCCACCCCCCTCCTCCCCCTCCCTCACCCCTCCCTCCCTNACCACCCTCTNCTTCACCTCCCCCTCCCTCACCCCTCCCTTACCCCCTCCTCCCCCTCCCTCACCCCTCCCTCCCTCACCTCCCCCTCCCTCACCTCCCCCCTCCCTCACCCCCAACAACACTCTCCCGATACGACGCTCATTTGTTTTATTGTCACCGGGCACCACCGCGTCGGCAACACTATTTACGAGATGGTTATAGCGATATTCACGATAAGATACTTGGTCTCTACGGTCGAAAACCTCATTGAAGTGATATATAACTCAGTGCCGTGTGGACTTGTTTGGGTATATTATCACTCGCCCCCCCCCACCCCCCCCCTTGAGTTACGTCTTACCCGTGTAACATCGTATGAATGATCGTCTAGTCTCTGGAGAAAAGAACACGGGTCTTAAATAATCTAATTTTATTTTCTGAAAGGCACTTAATATTCTCTCCCCAAAAAAATCTTAACTTTATTTTATTTTTTCTCTCGTAGATGAATTCTGTGAGACATAAGATAAGATTATGAAAAGATCGCAAGTTATATTTTTTTTATGAATGGATATGTTTTTAGCTATAACATCTGATAGGCTTCTTTTTAACTCCTCCAGTATACGGGGGGGGGGTAGGGTGTCTTCTCTGAACTGAATAAAATCGTCTGGCATTAACCAAATATTAAAATGGCGTCCCCCGTAGCGAAGGGGTAGAGCTAGCAATAACATGAATATTATTTATCCTTTGTTATGATTGGGAGGGGGGGAGAGGGATAACTTTACCCCTACGAGGCTTTAAGAACTGTAGCCAAGGAGTCGGATTCGAAAGATTATGCCGTCAAGTTGTTTTCCTTCGTAACTACATGAGGGTCTAGAAAACACCACGAGATACGGTATATTCCCGACGACTCAGTTTTACCGCCACTTTTGCTGTCATCCTTCTGTCGTAGATCAAGCTGAGCCAATTATATACGTCCTCACCTCTCCGATATGACTTACGAGTCTTTGATAATTCCAAGTCCTGGGTTTGGATTCTCTCAAGGTTCGTTCGTTCGTTCGTGATTTTATTCCCCTTAAGTCATCTAACTAGCTCACTTACACAGATATTGGGTCTAAAATTTCATCGTAAATTACACTTTCTGTCGTAACTGCAATGTACCTTTTTGGGGGGGCTTCCAGGAACTATCAAAATGACAACTAATATGAGTTAGGAATTGCACAGAGACTCGTCCTCTTTATCAGCTAGTTTTGGGGAATAAATCCGACTTACGAACATCTGACAATCCGGATCTATCGGTATGAACGGCTCCACGTTTGTTTACACCACAGCTCGTATTTTTGTCTTGTTTTGTCGAGGCTTGTGTTTCGTCACCATTATCTGAACATTACTTGTGTAAATGTAGTAATGGGGTCTCTCTCTCTCTCTCTCTCTCTCTCTCTCTCTCTCTCTCTCTCTCTCTCTCTCTCTCTCTCTCTGTTTTTGTGTATTTTCTCTCTTTTTCTCTCTTTGTAATGTGTAGTTCTTTACATACATACATACAGACATACGTACATACATACATACAGTATCTACCAATCTCATTTTTTCTCTCTTTTCCTTATCTCTCTCTCTTATTCTTGCTATTTATCTCTCCTCTCATTCGTTCTTCCTCATAATTTCTATTTCTTACGATGTCTGTTTCTCTTTTTCACTCTCACCCTATCTTTCATTCTCTTCATTTGACCAATCTTGAGGGAAGCAGATACATTAATATTTTTTGGAACCTACGCTAAAATTATATACGGTAAAAAAAAAATATATTAAATTTCTATTCATTTCATTAATAGAAAATAGAAATTAAATTGAAAATAAAAAGTGGTCTTATAAATAAATGTTTAATTATTCACGACCATGTAGCGCTCAGGGAAAAAACCCAGATACAAACAACTACATATATAGTTTCAAACATTGTATATCTTTGTCTAACACTGGCGTTGTATGTATCACACAAGAACACGTATCAGTAACTACACCGGCGCTGTATGTATGAATGTATGTCAGTATGTATATATATGTATCTCTGAACAACAGGCGTCAATAACCGTACATTTTATATTTGGCAACGGACCGATAAATACAGAGAGGAGATTTTATTTACAAGAATGATGTTGAAAGCAATTTTGTAAGTAACTAGCTTAGGGTGCGTGTTGAAGGCACAGTAAACCAGACTGGCAAGTAGGCAAACGAGCCAGCAAGCACGCAGGGATGAGGGCAAGCAAGCAGGCAGGCAGGCAGACAAGCAGATAGTTTAAAGGGATGGTAGGAAGGGGGTTAGGGGAGAAGAGAACAGAGACTTGATGAGAATGGGATTGGAAAGTTACAATAAGAAATAGGAAGAACACGGGAAGAAACGCAGACAGGTAGATGAAGCAGAGTTAGAGGAAGAAAGTACGTAAAGACAACGAAGAGAAGAGGCAAAAGAAAATGGAATGAAGGAGGAGGAGGGGGGGACCACAAATAGATATACAGGGGATAAAATGATAGTGGTTGATGGTTGTCGGTGGTAAAAATAGTGGTAGTAGTGGTTGTGGGTGGTGATGGCGGGAAGGAGAGACGGACGGTGTGTCGCTCGCCCGTGCCGCCGCCCGTAAACGATCCACTCCCCGCTGTGTCTTCCTTGGTCTCATGAATTTTAGTGTTCTGTCCCTCCCTTCCTTTCCCCATCCCCTCTCCTCTCCCCTCCTCTCCCCCACCACCTCCTCCTCCTCTTTCTCCCCTCCCTCCCTCACCCCACCTCCCCACCTCCTCCTCCTCCTACCAACCTCTACCTATTTTTACCTCCCCATTTCAACCCCTTCCGTACCTGCTCTATCTACCTACTACTACTATTACGACTACTACTACTACTACTACTACTACTACTACTACTACTACTACTACAACTATAATAATTTACCAGGAAAGAAAAAATCACTTGATATTTCACCTTCACTATAATTTGAAATAATACAACTCAGATATAAACGCCAATTATAACACAGACAGACACAGGCAGACAACAGCCATACAGACAGAAACAAGCAGACACAGACAAACACATACAGACATACGTGAACAGAGTATGACATCCAAGTGTAATAATATAAACAATCTTACCTTCATAATTACCTTCTTTACTGTTGACATATCCAGGTGTGACTGTCCCCTCATTAACAGGTGTAATTATTTTTGTCTATATTCTTTCAGCAAATGTTTATTGATTTTATATGTCTATTCTGATTTATTTCCACATTTCATTTCAGTATTGTATTCTCTTCTTTTATTGGGTGTTTTTCTGTTGTCTTTCTCTCTATCTACTTATTTTTATTCTATCTTATTTTTTTTTCCTCTTAATCCGTCTATTTTTATTATCATCGTTTATTTATTAGTTCGTGTGATTATTTATTTATTTTATATATTTATCTCTACGTTATTTAGATTCTTCTATTTTTTTCTGATTCTTATTCTACTTAAATAATAATCAATTGTTTATCTTTTTATATTTACATTATCTTTTTTTACACATTTACCTTAACTATTTACAGTATTTACTCATGTATTTCTCAAGGTATTGGTCTGGTTTAGTCTTGCATTATATGATAGTGAAGAACCCTCACCTTGGGGGGGGTAGGGAAGGGGTCAAGCCATATGTTTACCTCTCGTGAAACTCTTGAGTGTTTTGGTGAAAGAAAACTTGACCAGTGTTGTGTATGATGTGGAGAACAGGCCGTGAGCTGGGGCACCCTGAGGAAACCTTCTCTCTTTTTTCACCATGATGTAAGTCGTATTTAACTCACGCCGGAGATGTGAGGTAAGGTGAGGTTAGGTGAGGTTAGGTGAGGAGGCCGGTCAGTGGTTATTTCGTGTGTTGTCTAATCTGTTTATGGATACTGTTTTGTTTTCGATGTTACGTTAGGCGTCGTAAGGTGGTAAGGTAGTTTGTATTGGGGTTATTTATGCCTTTAGGGTCGTTAGGTCAAAAGGTCACCACGTTCGTAACTTTGGGGAAATTTGGGCAGATTTTTTTATTTTTCGTGATTTTTTTATTTTTTTTTAAGCAATGATCCACGTGTTTTAATGGCGTATTTTTATAACATGTTGAATAAGTAACACAGTGGAGGTATATTTTAATTACTTTTTTCTTCTACTTCCATAAAACCTAACCTAACCTAACCTAACCTAACCTAACAGAACCAAATCTAACCTAACCTAACCTTTCATTCCTTTTCTTCTTACCCTTTCCCCGTTTCCGCCTCTTTCTGTCCACCCATCCTCCCATTCTCTCCATTCATCCTATCCTATCCTACTTCTCCCCACCTCCCTCTATTTCTCTCACCCCCATCCTCCCTCTACCACCTTCTCTCAACCCCACCCCCCTCTATCTCCCCATCCCCCTCACCCTCCTTCCCCCTTTGCGTGTCGGCAGGGGTGGGGGTGGGGAGGGGGGCGTGTTAAGGAGCTCTAGCCTCCGTTTATGGGTGTGCATAGTATGATCCATCTTGTGGTAGATTAGCCAACCTGGGCAGGTGATGCTTGTAGGGTAGGGCGATGCTTGTAGGGCAGGGTGATGCTTATAGGGTAGGGTGATGCTTGTAGGGTAGGGTGATGCTTATAGGGTAGGGTGATGCTTGTAGGGCAGGGTGATGCTTGTAGGGCAGGGTGATGCTTGTAGGGCAGGGTGATGCTTATAGGGTAGGGTGATGCTTGTAGGGTAGGGTGATGCTTGTAGGGCAGGGTGATGCTTGTAGGGCAGGGTGATGCTTGTAGGGCAGGGTGATGCTTGTAGGGCAGGGTGATGCTTGTAGGGTAGGGTGATACTTGTAGGGTAGGGTGATGCTTGTAGGGTAGGGTGATGTTGGTAGGGTAGTAGGATGGTGTTTGTAGGGTAGGGTGATGCTTGTAGGGTAGGGTGATGCTTGTAGGGTAGGGTGATGTTGGTAGGGTAGTAGGATGGTGTTTGTAGGGCAGGGTGATGCTTGTAGGGTAGGGTGATGCTTGTAGGTTAGGGTGATGCTTGTAGGGTAGGGCGATGCTTGTAGGGTAGGGTGATGCTTGTAGGGTAGGGTGATGCTTGTAGGGTAGTGTGATGCTTGTAGGGTAGGGTGATGCTTGTAGGGTAGGGTGATGCTTGTAGGGTAGGGTGATGCTTGTAGGGCAGGGTGATGCTTGTAGGGTAGGGTGATGCTTGTAGGGTACGGTGATGCTTGTAGGGCAGGGTGATGCTTGTAGGGTAGGGTGATGCTTGTAGGGTAGGGTGATGTTGGTAGGGTAGTAGGATGGTGTTTGTAGGGTAGGGTGATGCTTGTAGGGTAGGGTGATGCTTGTAGGGCAGGGTGATGCTTGTAGGGTAGGGTGATGCTTGTAGGGTAGTAGGATGGTGTTTGTAGGGTAGGGTGATGCTTGTAGGGCAGGGTGATGCTTGTAGGGTACGGTGATGCTTGTAGGGCAGGGTGATGCTTGTAGGGTAGGGTGATGCTTGTAGGGTAGGGTGATGCTTGTAGGGTAGGGTGATGCTTGTAGGGTACGGTGATGCTTGTTGGGCAGGGTGATGCTTGTAGGGTACGGTGATGCTTGTAGGGCAGGGTGATGCTTGTAGGGTAGGGTGATGCTTGTAGGGTAGGGTGATGCTTGTAGGGTAGGGTGATGCTTGTAGGGTAGGGTGATGCTTGTAGGGTAGGGTGATGCTTGTAGGGCAGGGTGATGCTTGTAGGGTACGGTGATGCTTGTAGGGCAGGGTGATGCTTGTAGGGTAGGGTGATGCTTGTAGGGCAGGGTGATGCTTGTAGGGTAGGGTGATGTTGGTAGGGTAGTAGGATGGTGTTTGTAGGGTAGGGTGATGCTTGTAGGGTAGGGTGATGCTAGTAGGACAGGGTAAGCCCATAAGGATTGTAGGGCCACCTTGACTCCTCTTAGGAACAGTTACAGAATTAATTGCAGTGCGAGTTTAGGTTTAATCACAGGTACACATTTAATCACAGGTACAGATTTAGCTTCAGGTACAGACGCAGTGTAACTCCCGTAACATAAACAAACTCTCCCGCCTTGGTGGACAACAACCTCAGATGTCTGCTGGCGAGTCTTCCCCTTGATGCTGAGGAGATGTTTTACAGGACAGGTGAGGACAGGTGTGTTAGATGTGTCTCACGTTAGGTTAGGTTAGGTTAGGTTAGGTTAGGTTAGGTTAGGTTAGGTTAGCTTAGCTTAGGTTAGGTTAGGTTAAGAAAGCTCGGAGTATTTTGATGTTTAATGGCTGCAATGTATGTGTGTGTGTGTGTGTGTGTGTGTGTGTGTGTGTGTGTGCGCGCGTGAGGGTGTATGTAGGCATGCGTGTACCTGTCCGAGGTTGGGTAATTACGAGAGGAAAATTACAAGTGCAATAACGGGAACAGATTTGTCCATAACCTGACCGTGAGAGAACGACACTGTTAACAAAGTGGTAATTAATGCAAATGAAGAGAGAGAGAGAGAGAGAGAGAGAGAGAGAGAGAGAGAGAGATAGAAGATATATAAAGAGAGAGAGAAAGAGAGAGACACATAGAGAGAGAGATACAAAGAGAGAGAAAGAGAGAGAGAGAGAGAGAGAGAGAGACTCAAGGCACACAAGATGGGTCGGTCTGACAGTCGGCTTGCACTGAACAGATGAGCCCTTGGACGTAACCTTTGATTATGTATTCAAATCAACTACGACTTGTACCCCAGGAAGAGTTAACCTGGACAATATATTAGTGGTCTTTTTGGCAACTTGAGGTCACCCCCCCCCCCACCACCCCCCTCTTGTTGTTGTTGTTCTTCATCTTCATCTTCTTGTTCTTCATCTTCTTGTTCTTCTTCTTCTTGTTCTTGATTTTGTTGTTGTTGTTCTTGTTCTTGTTCTTGCTCTTGTTCTTTTTGGCCTTCTTGTTCTTGCTCCTGTTCTTGTTGTTCTTGTTCTTGCTCTTGTTCTTGTTCTTGTTCTTCTTGTTCTTGCTCTTGTTCTTGCTCCTGTTCTTCTTGTTCTTGTTCTTGCTACTGTTCTTCTTGTTCTTCTTGTTCTTGTTCTTGTTCTTATTGTACTTCTTGCTCTTGTTCTTCTTGTTCTTCTTGTCCTTGCTCCTGTTCTTCTTGTTCTTGTTCTTGCTACTGTTCTTCTTGTTCTTCTTGTTCTTGCTCTTATTGTACTTCTTGTTCTTGCTCTTGTTCTTCTCGTTCTTCTTCTTTTTCTTCT
>CAUDMG010002367.1:1237500-1247500 GCA_958450375.1 Homarus gammarus | reverse complement strand
GGAGAGCGTGTATGTCCGTACGTATATTATACAGAGCTCCTGAGGGCTTGATGGCATTATGATACGGCTGGGCCGCTGGGTGACGTTCGGCAAGATGGATGAGTCCTCCCTCACATGTCCGACTCAAAGAGGCTGCACGCAACGCCCGCACTTACACCACCCCCCGACAAGCCCCGACTACCCCCGAGGGCTCCGGCTCAGCCCAGCGTCGTGAGGGGCCCAAGACGCGTCCCGAGGGTCGTGGGCACCTCCCAACACCAGCGTCCTCCTCCCACACTCACCTCCCAAATAACTTAAATATTTGCTCGCCACTTATTTTTTTCAATAGCATTCCTCCTCCTCCTCCTCCTCCTGCTGCATCAGTCCTTCTTCTCAAATGACTGATTTTTCATTATGTTTTGGTTGATTTTCTCTGTTATCAAGACCGTAGGATGAACGCTGGTGGGCGAGGATGGAGGATGTATCTACCCACTGACTGACCCCTAACACCGAGTATATGTAGGACTACTTGACGGCTCCTCGGTCATGTGACGTCAGACAACGGGTATCATCTGTACCGAGAGAGAGAAAATACTATTACCTTCAATCACCTTAAACAAACAACACCAACCAACAACAGCCAACAATAACAACCATAACAATAACAGCAACAGTAACAGCAACAGCAACAACCAACAACGACAGCAAACAACAACAACCAACAACAACAACAACAACAACAAAATTCTCCCCCATAACACTGCATCTCAAATACATATATAAAGGCATCAATTTTCTCTACGTCATATATCAAACAATTATATATCCTAGAGAAGATCTTATAGAATATAGGATAAAAACACACTCTCTCCTCCCATACGTAAGTCAGGTGTGTTCCTCCGGGGCAGTAATAAGGAGACGACACCTTAATGGGGCTAATTAACGATCACTTAGCTAATTAAGTACCTGTATGAGAGGGATGAAAGCCTTAATCCACCACCGTAACTGATCACTTGTGTGTCTTAACTGAACCATCGCGTGAAGGTTTATCTCGCATCATTCTTAAATACCCTAACCTAACCTAACCTAACCTAACCTAACCTAACCTAACCTAATCGAACCTAACCTAACCCCCAGATAGCGTTTGGGTGTTCAATCATCAGGTGAGTTAAGCTGGAAGTCAGGTGATCTTGTTCTTGTGATAATTAATTCATCTTAACATATCATCTTCAGAAAAAAAAAACAATCATAACAGAGGTATTTCAGTTGTAAAATCATCACACACACACACACACACACGCACACACGCCGACTCAAGTCCCTCGGAGTTCCTGCACACGAGCTCCTCAGTGTTTACACAACATTCATACTTCCCAAGCTCACCTATGCCTCCCCCACCTGGTCTTCCTCCCTAAATGCCACACAACGTAAACACCTAGAAAAAGTGCAAAAGAGGGCATGCAAGATTATTCTCTCCTCCTCCTACTCCACATATCAAGAAGCGCTCAACACACTGACCCTTTCGACTCTCACTGACCATCACCACGACCTCATCTGCAAATTTGGTAAGAAGCTTCTACACCATCCCCGACACCGGCTCCTACTACCACCCGAGGTCCCTTGTCCGAGAATTGCTGTTCGACACCACAACCGCATCCAGCCCATACGTGCACGAACTGATCGCTATAAGAACAGCCCAGTCCCAACCATTGTAAAAATTATCAATAACTTGTAATACTGTAACACTGTCACTATGTTGAATTGAACTGTAGTTTGAGCTTTTCCCCATCTAAGTTATTATATGTCTTATTTGTGTCACTTATGTTACTTGTATATTATTTGTAATTCGTAACCCACTCCCCAAATATGTAACTGTATATTTTCAGCCTTCTGGCTGCCAAGCTCTTTCAATAAACCGTTAATTATTATTATTATTATTATTATTATTATTATTACACAAACCGGAAATGCATAATATAGTGTGTGTTTTTTTCTCATTATTTATTCAACATCACACGTCATCAAGCTGTATAACCAATCACAATAGATGTTTATATCCACCATTCAGTAAGACATCTTGTGCTATTGTCAGTGGTCGACTCGGTAACACACGTCAATAAACCTGACAGGTATAGCTTAAGGTTTATTCTGTAAAACATGCGAGTAAGAATTGTATATAAACGTGTCAGTTTTATCTTTGTGGTTTAGTTAGGAAAATCCCACTACAGGAAATATATTTAGTGGTAATATATATGTCTTAGTAGTAGTAATGGTAGTAGTAGTTGTAATAGTAGTAGTAGTAGTAATAGTAGTGAGGTCAAAATAACTAAGAACGGCCAAAGACATCTAGGCGCAGTAATTGGCACTACGGACTTCAAGACCGAGTACGTAGCGGGAAAGGTGAATGAGTGGGTTAGTGAAATCCAAGCTCTGTCTGAGATTGCTAACACAGAGCCACATGCGGCCTTTGCTGCATTCACCCATGGAGTCAAGCATCGTTGGAACTACCTGATGCGTACTATCCCTGATATCGGACCCCTCCTCCACCCTCTGGAAGAAGCTATCAGTGTCAATTTCATTCCTAAATTAGTGAAACACCCTGACTTAACCCCAGCAGAAAGAGCACTTCTTGCACTTCCACCAAGACTGGGAGGGATGGGACTAACCAATCCAGAGGAGATTGCTGCCACCGAACATCAAAATTCACTTAAGCTCACGGCAGCCCTCACGGACCACATAATAGCCCAAAATGCAACAGGGGAGGTGGATACCAGTGAAGTGAATAAGATTCGTAGGTCCATTACGACAGATCGACAGCACTGCCAAAATGATAAGTTGCAGCAACTGTTGCTGCAGGTACCAGAAAATTAAAAAAAAAAGTAGCTATAGCGCAGGAGGTGGGCGCCTCGAACTGGTTAACTACGTTACCGATAAGGGCAAATGGTTTCAGTCTTAACAAACAAGAATTTACAGATGCCATTGCTCTAAGGTACGGTCGGCCAGTAGAAGGTTTGCCCTCCAAATGCGTGTGTGGCTCTTCCTATGATGGTTATCACGCCATGATGTGCAAGAAAGGGGGCTTCATATGCATGAGGCATGACGAGGTAAGGGACCTCACCGCAAATATGTTGAAGGAAATCTGCCGGGATGTCATGGTAGAACCGACCCTCCTTCCATTGGATGGTGAGATCTTCCAACACAGGACTTCAAACACATCTAACGAAGCCCGTGTGGACGTCAATGCTCGAGGATTCTGGACGCGGGGACAGCAAGCTTTCTTCGACATCAGGATTTTTGATCCCATGGCCGCATGTCACCGTAACCTAGCTCTCGATGCTGCACATAGGAGGAACGAGAACGACAAGAGAAGGGCATATGGGGAGAGAATTCAAAACGTTGATCAAGGCAGCTTCACTCCTCTAGTGTTCACAACCTCTGGTGGGATGGGACCAAGTGCAAGATGTTTCTACGCCAGACTCGCTGAGGTGATCACTGAACAGAAGCAGCAGCCCAGAAGTCACGTTACAGCCTGGATGAGATGTCGACTGTCTTTCTCTCTCCTTCGGTCGGCTTTGCTCTGCCTCAGGGGAACGAGAGCTTCTGCCCCAACTCCGACAACTGCTGCAGATATTGACTATGAGGCTACAGTCACTGAATAACGCATAGATCTGCGGCTCAGCTAATTCAACACAGATAGGATAGCTACTTATGTATTAGGATCCTTAATATTAAGGTAATAAAATGGTGGCGAAGGTGTGGCTATTGGGGGAGGCTGGAGGCCACGTTAAAAAAAAAAGAAAAGTTGTAGTAGTAGTAGTTCATAAGAGCATCAGGAGAGGCCACTTACCACCGCCCAGACTGTGTGACACTTATCCTTCCTCTCTGATGTGTGTGTGTGTGTGTGTAGTTCATCTATTATGTAGGAAGGGATCTCTCTCTCTCTCTCTCTCTCTCTCTCTAACATTCTTCAACCATAACTCTGTCTAATCTCTGTCTTTCTTCGCCTGTCTCTCTGTCTCCCTTTCTGTGCTTCAATTTCTCCGTGTTTCATTCTGTCTGTCTGTCTGTTGGTTAGCAGTGGCAGTGATCTTATTCCTTAGGGATGCATTATGGAGAGAAGGAATTTTCTCTGTCTGTCTGTCTGTCGGTTTCTCAGTCTTTTTATGTGTCTGTCTCTGTCTGTTTGTCTGTGTCTCTCCCCTTTTGTGTGTGTATGTATGTATGTATGTATGTATGTATGTATGTATGTATGTATATGCTGATAACCACAAGGAAAGAAGAAAGCACGAAGTTCCCAAGCGCTTTCGTGTACAGACAATATCACACACACACACACACACACACACACACACACACACACACGAATACAGTATGGGTCAATTGAAATAATTATACTGTATATGTATACCTATATATGTATACCTATATATGTATATGTATACCTCGGAAGCAGCTACAGAAAATATGTTAATAACCGAAGCAAATAAAAACAACTTAAACATTTGGTGAAGAAAAGAGAAGAAAAAGAAGAAGAAGAAAACAGACAAAGAAGGAAGAAGAATAAGAGAAGATAAAGAAAGACAAAGAAGAAGAAGAAGATGGAGAAGACTAAGAGAAGGCTGAACAAAATGCCCCCCGCTGGCCATCTTGGTCAGTTGGGTGGGAGGGTTAGACCAGACAAGAGACATTCCACCTGGACAAACAATAGCTGGCTGGCCAATCATGGTCACTACACTTGTCACCGCCACCATCAACACCCACCCCCGCCCACCCCACCCCGCCCCGCCCTGCCCAACCCCACCCCGCTCCATCCCACCCCTGACCCATCCCCGGTCCACCTTGCCCTGCCCCGTCTCCCCTTATCCCACTCTCTCTCTCTCTCTCTCTCTCTCTCTCTCTCTCTCTCTCTCTCTCTCTCCTCCTATCTACCCATTTACCTCATTTACGTCTCTTCCCCCTATTATCTTCTCTATCCCTTACCTAGCCATTCACTCCCTTTACATCACAGTCCCCATTATCCCTTTAACTACCCAATAGCCTCTTAACTACTCATTAAACCCATAACTATGTCTTCTACCGTCCTCCTCATGGAATTATCTCAATGTTTCAAAGTTTGTAACAATACCGTAACTAAATATGTTAAAATGTTTGTTGTATCACGTAGTTATTCGTAGTTGTAACGTCTTGTGTTGATCTATGGAGAAAAATCACGAATTTCTTGTCTCTCTTGGTCGTGGTTACTGTTTGTGTTTAATTCAGTATGGGAAGAAATTAGTTTACCTGGTGTGACGTCACGCCTCTTGCGACAGTTGCCAGATGGTCCGTTTTTATTGTTGTTTTTTTTATTTAGTTACGGCCTGTCCACTCAACCACAGCCAACTACGGTCATATTTTCAGGTGGTAGATACTAGCATGGACTATGCATACCTCGTGTCCAATTATTTCAGCAAGATATGTACAGTATGTATTTGAAGATAATAATATAAATACTACCTTCAGTTGGCTTAACAAATATATCTTTAGTTATATATCAACACCCTAATTCTGTGTTATTTCCGGAGTTATAAAATAGCTCTAATGATGATATTTTAAAACTTAAAATAAACCAAAAAATCCTGGCTATTTTGCAATTTTGTTTATGAAGCTATATATATATATATATATATATATATATATATATATATATATATATATATATATATATATATATATATATATATATATATATATTATAATTTAGTCATCTAAGCACCTTAGAATTAAACCAATAATAAAATTTTTATATCTATATTTTTTCACATCTTTTGGTAAAATACACCTTTAAAATGACACAAACATGATCATTGTTAAAACTAAATACATATATATCACTAACTCAGACATTTCCCATATTATATAGTACTAGACAAAACCTTTTTCCACCAAACAGTCCACTTGAAGCTAGTCTAGACATGAACACTGTTTAAAGGTACGACGTGTGATTTGGGTGCTGTGATTTTCCAATGGCTTTCAACATAATCTCATTAAGTCGGACAAGTACGTTGATACGGACTACCGCACACGTTGCTTGTTCCATTTGTCCAGGAGTGAAGCTGTGACCTGTTCCGACAATGGTGTAGTGACCCCCGTGTTGTTTTCCCTCATTGATTCTTATTTGATCTGTAATATTTGCATTGAGGAAGATGGTGAAAGGTTCTCAGTCGGTAATTGTTATACTCTCTCTCTCTCTCTCTCTCTCTCTCTCTCTCTCTCTCTCTCTCTCTCTCTCTCTCTCTCTCTCTCTCTCTCTCTCCCCCAGCATCCCGGCGGGGGAAGGGAAAGCCACGAAGGAACAGAGAAGAAGGAAAGCCCCTCTCTCCGTGTGTATATATGTGTGTGTGTGTGTGTTTGAATTATGCAACTGGAGCCATTCGTCACGGCTCTAATTACGGGCGTGTGACTGTAACAAGGTGGGTGACGGGCCGTTGAAAAGAGCTCTCACCGTCATTCACGAAGGTCGGGAATCTTAAACTCTCCTGACCAGATGTTCAACCTTCTGGCCTACCGGTGCATGGAGCCACACGAGACCAGAGAAAAGGAGGGTAGGAAGGAAGGGTGGGCTGGGTGGGTTGGTTGGGTTGGGTGGGTGGGTGGGAGAGAGAGAGGGTTGGTTATTAAAACTTTCTTGACTTGTATTACATATAATTGTTCAATGTGGGTTTGTAATATTCTCCATTTAATAGAGTGTTTATTTTTTTTACCCCCCTTCTCGGTATATTACTCTAGTTAATTTATATATAAATGGTGATTATCTAGTTGGGTGTGAGTAGAGGGGGGGGGGGTCAAGGAGGAGGTGAAGGAAGGAGATGAGGAGAAGGAGGAGGAGGAGTAGATTAAGGAAGGAGTGAGGAGAAGGAGGAGGAGGATATTGTATTTGTGGTGAAAAGAATGTATTAAATAGCAGAGGTGAGGAGGTTGAATGTTTGTTGTATGAGAGAGAAAGAGAGAGAGAGAGAGAGAGAGAGAGCTACCACAGACAGTGACAATGGAAGGAGGCGGTAACATTGGTATTCACAACCCATCCCCCCCCTCCCCTCCCCCCCTCCCCCTACCCCCAAGGCTCCTTCCCGTTCCTTTACAGTGTTACCAAGTCCCTCCTGATGACCTAACCTCCTCCTCCTCCTCCCTTGTCTCTTTCGCTCCACTAACCTCCAATGAATTCGGCCTCAATAAACAAAAAATACCCTTACCTTAACCTAACCTTAACTTAACCTAACCTAACCTTAACTTAACCTAACCTAACAAAACCTAACCTTAACTTAACCTAACCATAACCTAACCTTAACCTAACCTAACCTTAACTTAACCTAACCTAACCTTAACTTAGCCTAACCTAACCTAACCTCACCTTAACTTAACCTAACCTTAACCTAACCTTAACCTAACCTAACCTTAACCTAACCTAACCTAACCTTAACTTAGCCTAACCTAACCTAATGGGTCATGCTAGTACCAGGAAAATAGTAATAGTTAATGGGTGTCTTAAGCCACAATAGGGACAGCCAATAGTATGAGAGCTTAGCTGTCTCTAGTTACGTCAACACTCACTCGCCAGCTTAGCCTCTGTTCCACTCAAGCTGATCTAGTGTGGCATCAGGTGAAGAGAGGGAGACAGAGAGAGAGAGATAAAAGAAGGAAATAGATGAACGAGGAAGAGGAAAGAAAGAGGGAGAAAGAGAATATTTAGTGAGAGAGAGAGAGAGAGAGAGAGAGAGAGAGAGAGAGAGAGAGAGATACTGTGCAGGTGCAATTAAAAATACGACTAAGGGAGATGAACCTTAAGAGTAAAACAATAGAGGAGAAAGTGCATTAAATAGGTAGTATAAGCAACATGTCTCTCTCTCTGTCACACACACACTCTCTCTCTCTCTCTCTCTCTCTCTCTCTCTCTCTCTCTCTCTCTCTCTCTCTCGCGACAGATCTCACCGTGAGGCTGGCGACCATGACATAGTTAGGTGCTGACAGTGTAAATATGGTCAGGTGAGGTCCCTCGAGATCCTTATGGGAGCTGCCAGTTGTGACACGGACGAACCTTACCTGTGTGTGTGTGTATGTGTGAGTGTGGGTGTAAGATGAGTGTGGGATGTGTGGAGGGAGGGTGTGAGTGTGGGTGTAGGATGAGTGTGGGGTGTGTGGAGGGAGGGTGTGAGTGTGGGTGTAAGATAAGTGTGGGGTGTGTGGAGGGAGGGTGTGAGTGTGGGTGTAAGATGAGTGTGGGGTGTGTGGAGGGAGGGTGTGAGTGTGGGTGTAGGATGAGTGTGGGGTATGTGGATGAGCGTGTGTGGGGGAGGGAGAGTGTGCGTGCGAGTGTATGTTACAGCGAAACCAAAATAGACTTATTTATTTAAGTAATATTGCAACTATATATGTGTGTATGTATGTATGTATGTATGTATGTATGGTATGTACACAATCCCATGTAGAATAAGCCATGTCTCTGCAAGGAGGGGGAGGGGGGGGGAGAGTGTTAAGTTCCTTGAGGTAAGACACAGCAGAATCAGGTTCAAGGAGGTTCAGATAAATCGGTTCAAGACAGTGTAATTTGTGTTCAAGATTTCTGGTTCATTTCCCAAACACCTTCTTGGATAAGGCGATACTAGTTACACAGATTAGATCTATAATTGTCGAGGTCTTATTTTCTTTTTTTTTTCGGATGGGTGTGGGGTGGGGTGGAGGTTTGAAAGAGGGAGGGGGTGGAATTGGAGCGAGGAGGGGTGGAGGGGAAAAAGGGGAAAGGGGGTGGAGAGGAAAGGAGGGATGGAAGAGGGAGGTAGGGGTTGAGAGGAAAGAGGGAATGGTTGGAGTGGGGAGGAGGAATGAGTGGGGGAGAAAGTGGGGAATGGGATGGGGGAAGAGGGGGTTAATATCGCCATAGGTTGCGTTTTGAGACGTTTAATATTACGTCGTTTTATCTGATTCTTGCGTCTTTTCTGCCGTGATGGATCACTCAGTCTAGATTATACCTGTTGAGGAGGAGGAGAAGAAGGAGGTGCTTAAGGTGAAGAACTTGATTAGGTCTCCTCCTCCTCCTGTCCCCCCTCTTCCTGTTTCTCCTGTTCCTCCTTTTCCTTCTGCTTCTCCTGTTCTTCCTCTTCCTGTTTCTCCTGTTCCTCCTCTTCCTCCTGCTTCTCCTGTCCCCCCTCTTCCTGTCCCTCCTCTTCCTGTTCCTCCTGTTCCTCCTCTTCCTGTTCCTCCTCTTCCTGCTCCTCTTTGTCCTCCTCCTATTCCTCGCTCTCCCCCTTCTCCTCCTCCTGAAGCTGTGGGAGGTTCTTGGGTAAAACTGTCACCCTTTCTCTCTCACTAACTAAAATTTGATTATATTGCTGTTCTTCTCCCTCTTCCCCCTTCCATCTCCTTCCTCCTTCTTCCCTCTTTCCCCTCCTCCATCTTCCTTCAACCCCTCTCTCCTCCGTCTTCCCTCTTCTCCCTATATTCCTACCATCGTTTTGAGAGGATTAATTACCCAATATGTCAAATACCTTCACTAACACTAACTAAATTACCTGCCTCATTAAATCTCTCATTAATGACCACCTTAATTACCTATCACTGTGATTTTACTTCACCTATCTTTCATTATTCCTCTTTTATCACTATATTTTTTATCCTCTAATGTCTATTGTTTTCTCTTCCTGATTTTTCCTTCGCCCATTGTTTACTAATTTGATTATGTTTGTTTGTTTATGATCTCATTGTTTACACTCTTGTCGCCTTTGTTCTTTCAGTTGGTTAATTGTCATTTTTAGTTTGCATTGTTTTCTTCTTGTTTTATGTCATTAGCGTTTCTTATTCTATCTCTCTCTCTCTCTCTCTCTCTCTCTCTCTCTCTCTCTCATTCTTTTATATTAGTTGTCTGTCTGTCTGTCTGTCTGTCTGTCTCTTTGTTTGCTTTTCATCCTCTCTCTTTCGCTATCAATTTCTCTTTCTTTCTCTCTCACTGTTTTTCTCTCCTTCTTTCTTCTTCTGTTTATCTGACAATCTC
>CAUDMG010002367.1:1215000-1232500 GCA_958450375.1 Homarus gammarus | reverse complement strand
CCTGTCCATCTTCCACACCCCTCTCTCCTACCCTCCTTCACTCCTTCTTGCCGTTCCTCCTTCCCACCTACCTTTTCATATCCCATCCCTCTAACTCAAATTCCCAACCTTCCCTCCCTCCTTCCCTCCTTCCTTCCTTCTCTCCGTTTCTATCGCCCACTACCTTTTTACCCTCTCTTCACTATGCACATTAATTTAACAACTTTATTGACAAGATTGGAGTATTTCCTTCCCTTTTTCCCTTCCCCCCCCCCTCCTTCTTTCCCACCTTCCTCCCTCTTATTGAGTGCCTTTCTTTCCTCCCTCCCTCCCTCCCTCCCTCCCTCCTTCCCACCTTCCCTTTATTCTCCTTTTCACCTTAACCGACCTCCTTCAGGACCTCTCTATAGAAAGATTCCTTCAAGAAACCAACCAGTTCCTCTGATCCTTTCCCCCTTCTCCTTCTCCTTCACTTTCTATTCTTCCTTACCACTTCCACCTCCTTCCTCTCCCCTTCCTCTATGACGTCCCCCTTTACCGCCTTTTCCATTCTCCTCCTTCTTCTACTCTTCCTTCCCACCTCCACCTCCTTCTCCTCCATGACGTCACCTCCACCTCTTTACCCACCTCTTCACATGTCTATCCTAAACCCCTTAGCCACCCTCCATCTTCCTCCTCCCCCCTCCTACCCCCATTAGGAAGATCACCCCCCCCTACACAACCCTCCCTAGCTAACCTCCCCTCCCTCTTTTAACCTTCAAACTCTCCCCAACTTAAATCTCCCCAAAATTCATACCCTCTAGTTAAATCACCCCTTCTTTAACTCCCCAAAACCATCCCCCTCTCCCCATATAACTTTCCCCAATTAAATACCTCACTTCCCCAACCCACAAACTATGCTATACTCCCCTCCCCATCTTCCCCAACCTAAAAGCCCCCTCCTTACCCCCTATAACCACATCCCCACTATCATCTAATTACCCCACCCCACACCCACCTCTCTTCTCACCCCCCTCTCTACGTCTCTCCCCCCCCCCCCATCTCTACCGCCTCCCCTCACGTGATCTCATGACGTCATCTGTGTTTACTTTTTAATTGATACTGAATTTTACGAATTAATAATGAGATATAAGAATTAAAATGATTTCTTCTTCATTTTTAATACAGTAAACTCACTATAATATTGATGTTAAGTAATTTAAGATATAATATACCTTTAATTATTGATTATCTTAGCAATAATATAATCCAAGAGTTAGGATTAACCTGAGATTTCTACCTTTTTTTTTTCACTAGGATTTAGGAAAGTTAGAAATATTTACGTGGATATTATTGGTGGAAATATATAACTAATGTGTTCTTATGAGCTCTTCCCTGAACTCTGTTGGCTACATGACTATGAGAAAAAATATTGGTGGACAATTTCCTTTTGTTTATACGGACATTGCTGTGTGTTGTGCTGCCGCCGTGAGTGAGCAAGGGAAGATGTGAGTATTTTGTTGGGCCTTAGGTCTTCTTCTTTCTTTCTTTCTTTCTTTCTTTCTTTGTTTTTTTCTTTTTTCTTTTTTCTCATTTTTTTCCTTTCTTTATTTTTTCTTTTCCTTCTTGTTATTGTTCTGTTGTTGATGTTTGTGGTGTTGATGTTTTTATTGTTGATGTCGTTGTTTTTATTGTTGATGTTGTTGTTATTGTTGTTAATGTCGTGATTGTTGTTGGACTCATCATATTATTAATTTGTATATTAGCCAATCACAGATTAGACGAAACTCACTGGACACACGTTTAGCCAGTCATAAACTAGAACACCTGACTCATCCAATCATCCATGCTCAGCCACCTGCAGAGTGTGAGTCATCCACTCAAGTGACCGTTTAACAGACGCAGGAACAGGCACAGGTGGCCATGTTTACCTGTCGACTATATCGATTCATCAGCTGATAGGTGGTCAGCTGTTGGGTGGTCAGCTGTTGGGTGATAAGCTGGTATTAGAGTAAGTGTTAGTTACAGGTGTTAGGAGAGCAGGTGTTAGTTAAAGGTGCTGGTAG
This sequence comes from Homarus gammarus, assembly GCA_958450375.1. Classification (NCBI taxonomy): domain Eukaryota; kingdom Metazoa; phylum Arthropoda; class Malacostraca; order Decapoda; family Nephropidae; genus Homarus; species Homarus gammarus. The sequence continues at coordinate 1,230,476 of CAUDMG010002367.1, read as the reverse complement.
AACAGGTGTTAGTTACAGGTGTTAGGAGAGCAGGTGTTAGTTAAAAGTGTTGGTAGAACAGGTGTTAGTTACAGGTGTTAGGAGAGCAGGTGTTAATTATAAGTGTTAGTAGAACAGGTGTTAGTTAAAAGTGTTGGTAGAGCAGGTGTTAATTACAGGTGTTGGTAGAACAGGTGTTAGTTAAAGGTGTTGGTACAGCAGGTGTTAATTACAGGTGTTGATAGAACAGGTGTTAGTAGAGCAGGTGTTACTTACAGGTGTTGTGGCTTCTGACAGTGATGAGTTAATGTCCTACAGTTAATACCTATGAATTCTGCATCATTATTCTCAACAGTCATGTGTGTGTGTGTGTGTGTGTGTGTGTGTGTGTTGTGATAAACATTATATTTCTTACTGAGAGTTAAACTTGCTTACACAGATAACTTCTCTCCTCACATGTCTACCTTCTTGCTTGTAAATACAATGTTTATATACTCAGGTTTTTTTCTTATAACCATGAATCAACATAATTGTTCTGGAATGTTTATAGTGTTGATAGTTTATGAATGTTATGGATTTATATTCCAGCTAGTGTTTACATATCAACATTTCTTAGTTTACTTTACTAAACATTGATATTTCTTTGTTTAAACTAGATCACTTCTTGTAAGTATGTTTCTCTCAAATTATGTAGTAAAAAACATGTTCTAAACGCGTCATCATCTTGAGAAGGGATGAAAATTGTGATTCCGTGTTTGTAAACTTAATTCTGAACTTCATTATAAGAGCTACAGCATTAGTGACGTATTAGGAAACATTAATATGAGTTTACAATGAACCAAGAGTTTTATGTTGAGTCACAGAACACAATCACAGTCTGGCTCTCAAATATATCCTTTCTTTTAACACACTAATGTCTGTTACCTGTCTCCTGTTACTTGTTACCTGTCGCCTGTAACCTGTTACTTGTTACCTGTCACCTGTTACCTGTTTCCTGTCTCCTGTTACCTATCTTCTGTTTCTCTAGGTATCACTTTAATACCAGTTTATCTTTCAACAGTTTATCACAAGTAATAATAATTATAAAAATAATAATTTATATAAATAATTACGTTAAATTTACTATTAATACTGTGATAATTATAAGACATAACTATATAATAATAATAATAATAATAATAATAATAATAATAAAACAATTATAGTGAATTATCTGAAGATCAAAATGGAATTAGAAAATAACAAGGAACTTCTGTAGGGATGACATCTTTGGTCAGAAAATATATATGAAAAAACTATAACCCTTCAAATAAATTCTTAATGCCTCTTTATTGATTATAGTTAGTTAGTTAGAGTGGCCTGCATGCCATCTCCAGCATTATTTAATATTTACTAAGAATTTTTATTTTTTTATTTATGAGAGAAGTTATAAGTAATAATGAAAGACTTAAAGTTAATGATAAAATAATACAGTAACCAGTATGCAGACGATACTTCTCTTAGGCCAGATATAGTGGAGAGGTGTTATAGAAACTGGTTTACACATTAGTGGAAACAGGTGAAGAACACGAGTGTTTGTGTGTTTGGAATTTAACATAAATTGTGTTTAGTAGATATGAAAGACAAATTGGTAAACAAAAACACCAAAAAATCAAACTTAAACTTACTTAATAGTTTTAGATGTGTTTTATTTATCTTAATATGAAATAAATGCTACTGAAATTCTGTTGTGTGATCGGTACTGTTGTGTAGGCCAGAAGAGTGTACACGTTCAGCAGACAAGAGAGGTTAGAGGCTTTCAATATTTAGTGTTATGGGAGAATGATAAAGAAAAGTTAAACTCAAATATTGATAAACGAGGAAGTATTAGAGAATGACTGGAACAATGTAAGAAATAGTGAAGAATTATAGATTAAGGAAAATGAGATAATTTGACTTTATAATTAGAAATAGGGAGATAATTTTGAAGGTTTTATTAGGTAAATTTAAGGCTAGGGTGTGTGTGTGAGAGGTAAGGGGGAGGAGGAGGAAGGAAAGAGGTGTGTGTGTGTGTGTGAGAGGTAAGGGGGAGGAGGAGGAAGGAAAGAGGTGTGTGTGTGTGTGTGTGAGAGGTAAGAGGAGGAGGAGGAAGGAAAGAGGTGTGTATGTGAGAGAGGTAAGGGGGAGGAGGAGGAAGGAAAGAGGTGTGTGTGTGTGTGTGTGTGAGGTAAGGGGGAGGAGAGGAAGAAGGAAAGAGGTGTGTTGTGTGTGTGTGTGAGAGGTAAGGGGGAGGAGGAGGAAGGAAAGAGGTGTGTGTGTGTGTGTGTGAGAGGTAAGGGGGAGGAGGAGGAAGGAAAGAGGTGTGTGTGTGTGAGAGGTAAGGGGGAGGAGGAGGAAGGAAAGAGGTGTGTGTGTGTGTGAGGTAAGGGGGAGGAGGAGGAAGGAAAGAGGTGTGTGTGTGTGTGTGTGAGGTAAGGGGGAGGAGGAAGAAGGAAAGAGGTGTGTTGTGTGTGTGTGTGAGAGGTAAGGGGGAGGAGGAGGAAGGAAAGAGGTGTGTGTGTGTGTGTGTGAGAGGTAAGGGGGAGGAGGAGGAAGGAAAGAGGTGTGTGTGTGTGTGAGGTAAGGGGGAGGAGGAGGAAGGAAAGAGGTGTGTGTGTGTGTGAGAGGTAAGGGGGAGGAGGAAGAAGGAAAGAGGTGTGTGTGTGAGAGGTAAGGGGGAGGATGAAGAAGGAAAGAGGTGTGTGTGTGTGTGTGTGTGTGAAAGACAGATTGAAAGAGAAGGAAGGAAGAGGAGGGGATGAAGTGTGTGAGAGAGAAAGAGAAAGAGAGAAGTGTTTAATGAGGAAGAGTAAGAAGAAGAAGAAGAAAAGAAATGAGGTGTGTGTACAGTATGTGTGTGTGTGTGTGTGTGTGTGTGTGTGTGTGTGTGTGTGAGGGAGAAGGGGGAAGAGGAGGAGATGGTGAGAGGTCATTGAAACTAAGAAGGCAAGGAACCATTGTCTTCGCTTACAAAAACTGGTCATATCGCCTTGGTTGGTCAGCCTGTCACAGTGATGGGCGCTAAGCTCTACTCATTACCTCTCTCTCTCTCTCTTTCTCTCTCTTTCCTTGTCATTTTATTCTTCTCATATCTCTCTTATCACTCTCTGCCACCCTCCTTTTTTTCCTCTATGTCTTTTTCTCTGTCCTTCTTTATCTCTCTGTCTGTATGTCTGTGTATTTTTCTGTCTCCGGATCCTGAAATCCCTCATAAAGTTATAACGTTAAATTTTCCTCGTAACCGGAGACACAGAACGTGCCAACCTGACTAAAATATAAATATATTTTAATACACGAATGATATCCAATATGGCGTCCAAATTTTGTTGAAACTTTAGTAGACAGAAGTTTCGTTCGTTTTAATTTAAGTCATATATGTATTATTATTTGTTATACTTACATTATCCTTCCTCTTATTCCTCTCCCCCCACCTTCTCCTCCTCCTCCTCCTCCTCCTCTTCCCCTTCCGATAGACATCCCAATAGATAATATTTTACCTCACTATTCACCCAGAGAGAGAGAGAGAGAGAGAGAGAGAGAGAGAGTTTACATTTACAGAAAATACCACTATATTTCGCCCAACTGTCTACCTGGCCTCGTCACCTGTACTGTACCTGGGCCAGCCATTGCAGTAGACTTCCCGTGTGTGTGTGTGTGTGTGTGTGTGTCGTTCAGGACTAGTATAGTAAGAGCAAGCCATCACCTCCATCCGACCGCCTCCCTCTACTCCGATTGGTCGAGCAGGATGGGACAACTCGGCCTTCGATTGGTTGGAGATAAGAGTAGAGAGGAGGGGGGAGGGGGGATGGGGGAGGGGGGAGGGGCAGGGGGGGATATCAGGGTCCTAGATTTACAATGGTTCGCCCTGTTAATTCTTGTGTTCTTGGTGGCTATACAGATGCTGGTGTAAGAGTTGTGTGAGAGCTTACCCAGGGAGTTCATATTGATCTTCTGAGGACGATGGTTTAAGTTATAGCTCCTATGATGACGATGGTTTAAGTTATAGCTCCTATGATGATGATGGTTTAAGTTATAGCTCACTATGATGACGATGGTTTAAGTTATAGCTCCTATGATGACGATGGTTTAAGTTATAGCTCCTATGATAACGATGGTTTAAGTTATAGCTCCTATGATGACGATGGTTTAAGTTATAGCTCCTATGATGACGATGGTTTAAGTTATAGCTCCTATGATGACGATGGTTTAAGTTATAGCTCCTATGATGACGATGGTTTAAGTTATAACTCACTATGATGACGATGGTTTAAGTTATAACTCCTATAAGAATGATGGTTTAAGTTATAGTTCCTATGATGACGATGGTTTAAATTATAACTCCTATAAGAATGATGGTTTAAGTTATAGTTCCTATGATGATGATGGTCTAAGTTATAGCTCCTATGATGACGATGGTTGAAGTTATAACTCCTATAAGAATGATGGTTTAAGTTATAGCTCCTATGATGACGATGGTTTAAGTTATAGCTCACAAAACCCGATAATTCAACCGATAATCCTCAACAGGCCTGTATAATCCCCCTCCTCTCCCTTACCACCCCTTCAACCACGTCAATCCCATAGTGCAGGCCTATACACTCCCCTCTCCTCCCTTACCACCCCTTCAACCACGTCAATCCCATAGTGCAGGCCTATACACTCCCCTCTCCTCCCTTACCACCCCATCAACCACGTCAATCCCATAGTGCAGGCCTATACACTCCCCTCTCCTCCCTTACCACCCCTTCAACCACGTCAATCCCATAGTGCAGGCCTATACACTCCCCTCTCCTCCCTTACCACCCCTTCAACCACGTCAACTTGGCCGTGGTTCAGGAAGGGACAACAGCCACACATTAGACTATCAGCTTCTGCATCAGCTAATGTAAAAATTCTTCGCCCTTGTACTAGGTCTCATATCTGGATCAGTTGGGGGGGAGAGTGGGGGGAGAGGGGGAGTGGGGGCAGGAGAGGAGTGGGGGAGGAGAGGGGTGGGGGTGAGGAGAGGGGTGGTGGGTGAGGAGAGGGGTGGTGGGTGAAGTTCTCTCTCTCTCTCTCTCTCTCTCTCTCTCTCTCTCTCTCTCTCTCTCTCTGTAAGTAATTTTTTGTGTATATATAATTACATGGAAAATACTGAACCAAGTTATGATTTATTGTCAGGTTTTTTTAATTATTTTTTTTGGTCTTTATGTAAATTTGTATTTGAATTTTTTATATAGAATTTATTGTTTGTTATTTGATATATCTATTGTAGAGTCTATTACACAAAGATCTATTATGTGTTTATTGGTAGATTCTATTGTACAGTTACGTAACACTTAAACCCCCGTAACGCTAACCTAACCAAAACCTAACCTAACCTAACCTAACCTAACCTAACCTAACCAAAGCAAAACTAAACCGTAGCTAAACCAGGTAGCGTTGGCGTATGTATAATCCAGAAATAAAATAAGTTTGTGACTGGGTTAATAATATTCACACGATCCCAAATTCTCACTTCAGAGGGTCATATGGTCATTAGTTAACCAGGGTAAATTGAACTCGAGGTAGGCAGTCAAGGTGTCATCCTCAGGGACGGTCAGCAGGTGCAATTTATGTTGATTAGCTTACCTGCGTGAAGCACCAGCGCCAGTGTATACCTAGCTTCTGCTTCTGCTGCTTCTTCTTCTTCTCTTCCGCTTCTTCCTCTTCTTTTCCCCCTCCTCCTCCTACTACTACTACTACTACTACTACGACTACTACTACGACTATTTCTTCTCCTCATCCGCAGCCGCCTCCTATTACCCTTACTTCACCTCCTTCTGCTCGTCCTCCTCCTACCTTCTTTCCCTCTTTATCCGTCTCCTCTTCCTCTTTCTCCTCCTCTTCATCCCTCCCCATGCTCCGATAGTCGCTAGCTAAGGTGTGTAAGTAACTCCTGAAACCAACAAGGCTACATAACATAAATACATACATAAAATACATAATACATAACAAATACATGAGAATACATAACAAATACATGAGAATACATAACAAGTACATAAGACAATAGTACAAAACATTATTATAAATACAAGATACAATCATTTTTCCTCTGTTGACAATATTATTTCCTTTAATTAATATGAATAATTACAGCTCAAGATTCATTATTTACTGTAATAATGATGTTATGAACCTGTTGTTGTTGTTGTTGTTGTTAGTGGTGTTGTAATTTTAGTGTATTTACGTGTTAGAACACCCAAGGATCTTTAAGGCAATATTTACTGTAAATCTACACCATTTAACACCCCTGCGAACAACTCTACATACATACATACATACACACATACATACATACATACATACATACATACATATATACATACATGCATACATACATACATACATACATACATACATACATACATACATACATACATTTTTAATCATTTAGCATAATTAATAAGGCAGTTGACACATCACACCTCTCCTCAAGTGACCTTTTACAATGCCTAATTAAACACCTGTGCTGAGAAAAGAAAAAAAAAACAAAAACAAGCATTAGTGAATATCAAACACAGCTAACCTTCACACACGGTGTACTGAGACAACTGGGGCTATCACACACGGTGTACTGAGACAACTGGGGCTATCACACACGGTGTACTGAGACAACTGGGGCTATCACACACGCTGTACTGAGACAACTGGGGCTATCACACACGCTGTACTGAGACAACTGGGGCTATCACACACGGTGTACTGAGACAACTGGGGCTATCACACACGCTGTACTGAGACAACTGGGGCTATCACACACACTGTACTGAGACAACTGGGGCTATCACACACGGTGTACTGAGACAACTGGGGCTATCACACACGCTGTACTGAGACAACTGGGGCTATCACACACGGTGTACTGAGACAACTGGGGCTATCACACACGCTGTACTGAGACAACTGGGGCTATCACACACGGTGTACTGAGACAACTGGGGCTATCACACACGCTGTACTGAGACAACTGGGGCTATCACACACGGTGTACTGAGACAACTGGGGCTATCACACACGCTGTACTGAGACAACTGGGGCTATCACACACACTGTACTGAGACAACTGGGGCTATCACACACGGTGTACTGAGACAACTGGGGCTATCACACACGCTGTACTGAGACAACTGGGGCTATCACACACGGTGTACTGAGACAACTGGGGCTATCACACACACTGTACTGAGACAACTGGGGCTATCACACACGGTGTACTGAGACAACTGGGGCTATCACACACGCTGTACTGAGACAACTGGGGCTATCACACACGGTGTACTGAGACAACTGGGGCTATCACACACGGTGTACTGAGACAACTGGGGCTATCACACACGCTGTACTGAGACAACTGGGGCTATCACACACGGTGTACTGAGACAACTGGGGCTATCACACACGGTGTACTGAGACAACTGGGGCTATCACACACGGTGTACTGAGACAACTGGGGCTATCACACACGGTGTACTGAGACAACTGGGGCTATCACACACACTGTACTGAGACAACTGGGGCTATCACACACGCTGTACTGAGACAACTGGGGCTATCACACACTGTACTGAGACAACTGGGGCTATCACACACGGTGTACTGAGACAACTGGGGCTATCACACACACTGTACTGAGACAACTGGGGCTATCACACACACTGTACTGAGACAACTGGGGCTATCACACACGCTGTACTGAGACAACTGGGGCTATCACACACGCTGTACTGAGACAACTGGGGCTATCACACACGCTGTACTGAGACAACTGGGGCTATCACACACGGTGTACTGAGACAACTGGGGCTATCACACACGCTGTACTGAGACAACTGGGGCTATCACACACGGTGTACTGAGACAACTGGGGCTATCACACACGCTGTACTGAGACAACTGGGGCTATCACACACGCTGTACTGAGACAACTGGGCTATCACACACGGTGTACTGAGACAACTGGGGCTATCACACACGCTGTACTGAGACAACTGGGGCTATCACACACGCTGTACTGAGACAACTGGGGCTATCACACACGCTGTACTGAGACAACTGGGGCTATCACACACGGTGTACTGAGACAACTGGGGCTATCACACACGGTGTACTGAGACAACTGGGGCTATCACACACGCTGTACTGAGACAACTGGGGCTATCACACACGCTGTACTGAGACAACTGGGGCTATCACACACGGTGTACTGAGACAACTGAGGCTATCACACACGGTGTACTGAGACAACTGGGGCTATCACACACACTGTACTGAGACAACTGGGGCTATCACACACGCTGTACTGAGACAACTGGGGCTATCACACACGGTGTACTGAGACAACTGGGGCTATCACACACGCTGTACTGAGACAACTGGGGCTATCACACACGGTGTACTGAGACAACTGGGGCTATCACACACGGTGTACTGAGACAACTGGGGCTATCACACACGCTGTACTGAGACAACTGGGGCTATCACACACGCTGTACTGAGACAACTGGGGCTATCACACACGGTGTACTGAGACAACTGGGGCTATCACACACGCTGTACTGAGACAACTGGGGCTATCACACACGCTGTACTGAGACAACTGGGGCTATCACACACGCTGTACTGAGACAACTGGGGCTATCACACACGGTGTACTGAGACAACTGGGGCTATCACACACGGTGTACTGAGACAACTGGGGCTATCACACACACTGTACTGAGACAACTGGGGCTATCACACACGCTGTACTGAGACAACTGGGGCTATCACACACGGTGTACTGAGACAACTGGGGCTATCACACACGCTGTACTGAGACAACTGGGGCTATCACACACGGTGTACTGAGACAACTGGGGCTATCACACACGGTGTACTGAGACAACTGGGGCTATCACACACGCTGTACTGAGACAACTGGGGCTATCACACACGGTGTACTGAGACAACTGGGGCTATCACACACGGTGTACTGAGACAACTGGGGCTATCACACACACTGTACTGAGACAACTGGGGCTATCACACACGCTGTACTGAGACAACTGGGGCTATCACACACGCTGTACTGAGACAACTGGGGCTATCACACACGGTGTACTGAGACAACTGGGGCTATCACACACGGTGTACTGAGACAACTGGGGCTATCACACACGGTGTACTGAGACAACTGGGGCTATCACACACACTGTACTGAGACAACTGGGGCTATCACACACGCTGTACTGAGACAACTGGGGCTATCACACACGCTGTACTGAGACAACTGGGGCTATCACACACTGTACTGAGACAACTGGGGCTATCACACACGGTGTACTGAGACAACTGGGGCTATCACACACGGTGTACTGAGACAACTGGGGCTATCACACACGGTGTACTGAGACAACTGGGGCTATCACACACGGTGTACTGAGACAACTGGGGCTATCACACACGCTGTACTGAGACAACTGGGGCTATCACACACGGTGTACTGAGACAACTGGGGCTATCACACACGCTGTACTGAGACAACTGGGGCTATCACACACGGTGTACTGAGACAACTGGGGCTATCACACACGCTGTACTGAGACAACTGGGGCTATCACACACGCTGTACTGAGACAACTGGGGCTATCACACACGCTGTACTGAGACAACTGGGGCTATCACACACGCTGTACTGAGACAACTGGGGCTATCACACACGGTGTACTGAGACAACTGGGGCTATCACACACGCTGTACTGAGACAACTGGGGCTATCACACACGCTGTACTGAGACAACTGGGGCTATCACACACGTGTACTGAGACAACTGGGGCTATCACACACGCTGTACTGAGACAACTGGGGCTATCACACACGGTGTACTGAGACAACTGGGGCTATCACACACGCTGTACTGAGACAACTGGGGCTATCACACACGGTGTACTGAGACAACTGGGGCTATCACACACGCTGTACTGAGACAACTGGGGCTATCACACACGGTGTACTGAGACAACTGGGGCTATCACACACGGTGTACTGAGACAACTGGGGCTATCACACACGCTGTACTGAGACAACTGGGGCTATCACACACGGTGTACTGAGACAACTGGGGCTATCACACACGCTGTACTGAGACAACTGGGGCTATCACACACGGTGTACTGAGACAACTGGGGCTATCACACACGCTGTACTGAGACAACTGGGGCTATCACACACGCTGTACTGAGACAACTGGGGCTATCACACACGCTGTACTGAGACAACTGGGGCTATCACACACGCTGTACTGAGACAACTGGGGCTATCACACACGCTGTACTGAGACAACTGGGGCTATCACACACGCTGTACTGAGACAACTGGGGCTATCACACACGCTGTACTGAGACAACTGGGGCTATCACACACGCTGTACTGAGACAACTGGGGCTATCACACACGCTGTACTGAGACAACTGGGGCTATCACACACGCTGTACTGAGACAACTGGGGCTATCACACACGCTGTACTGAGACAACTGGGGCTATCACACACGCTGTACTGAGACAACTGGGGCTATCACACACGCTGTACTGAGACAACTGGGGCTATCACACACGCTGTACTGAGACAACTGGGGCTATCACACACGCTGTACTGAGACAACTGGGGCTATCACACACGCTGTACTGAGACAACTGGGGCTATCACACACGCTGTACTGAGACAACTGGGGCTATCACACACGGTGTACTGAGACAACTGGGGCTATCACACACGCTGTACTGAGACAACTGGGGCTATCACACACGCTGTACTGAGACAACTGGGGCTATCACACACGCTGTACTGAGACAACTGGGGCTATCACACACGGTGTACTGAGACAACTGGGGCTATCACACACGTGTACTGAGACAACTGGGGCTATCACACACGCTGTACTGAGACAACTGGGGCTATCACACACGGTGTACTGAGACAACTGGGGCTATCACACACGCTGTACTGAGACAACTGGGGCTATCACACACGGTGTACTGAGACAACTGGGGCTATCACACACGCTGTACTGAGACAACTGGGGCTATCACACACGCTGTACTGAGACAACTGGGGCTATCACACACGCTGTACTGAGACAACTGGGGCTATCACACACGCTGTACTGAGACAACTGGGGCTATCACACACGGTGTACTGAGACAACTGGGGCTATCACACACGCTGTACTGAGACAACTGGGGCTATCACACACGGTGTACTGAGACAACTGGGGCTATCACACACGCTGTACTGAGACAACTGGGGCTATCACACACGCTGTACTGAGACAACTGGGGCTATCACACACGCTGTACTGAGACAACTGGGGCTATCACACACGCTGTACTGAGACAACTGGGGCTATCACACACGCTGTACTGAGACAACTGGGGCTATCACACACGCTGTACTGAGACAACTGGGGCTATCACACACACTGTACTGAGACAACTGGGGCTATCACACACGCTGTACTGAGACAACTGGGGCTATCACACACGCTGTACTGAGACAACTGGGGCTATCACACACGCTGTACTGAGACAACTGGGGCTATCACACACGCTGTACTGAGACAACTGGGGCTATCACACACGCTGTACTGAGACAACTGGGGCTATCACACACACTGTACTGAGACAACTGGGGCTATCACACACGCTGTACTGAGACAACTGGGGCTATCACACACGCTGTACTGAGACAACTGGGGCTATCACACACACTGTACTGAGACAACTGGGGCTATCACACACACTGTACTGAGACAACTGGGGCTATCACACACGCTGTACTGAGACAACTGGGGCTATCACACACGCTGTACTGAGACAACTGGGGCTATCACACACGCTGTACTGAGACAACTGGGGCTATCACACACACTGTACTGAGACAACTGGGGCTATCACACACACTGTACTGAGACAACTGGGGCTATTCTGTACACATGTTGATATAATTAGCGAAAAAAATAGAGAGAGGCCGTCTATTATTTATTTTTGGTGTGTGTGTGTGTGTGTGTGTGTGTGTGTGTGTCTGTCTGTCTGTCTGTCTGTCTGTCTGTCTCGTCTCACTCTCTGTCTGTCTGTCTGTCTCACTCTCTGTCTCACTCTCTGTCTCACTGTCTGTCTGTCTGTCTCACTCTCTGTCTGTCTGTCTGTCTCACTCTGTCTCACTCTCTGTCTGTCTGTCTCACTCTCTGTCTGTCTGTCTGTGTCTCTGTCTGTCTGTCTGTCTGTCTCTCTGTCTGTTTGTCTGTTCTGTGTCTTTTTCTCTCCACTTCTCTCTCTCTCTCTCTCTCTCTCTCTCTCTCTCTCTCTCTCTCTCATTCGCTTACTCTTTCCTCCTTTTCTTCCCCCTCCCTCTCTTCTCCCTCTTACTCTTTTATCATCTGTTCCCTTCCATCGGAGCCTCTGCCCTCTTCCCTCTCCCCTTTCTTCTTCTCCCACCATTCTCTCTCTCTCTTCTCTTCTCTTCCTCCCCCCCTCTCACTCTCTCTCTCTGTTTCCTTTTTTTCCGAGATTTGGGTGTGTCTCGTGTTGGGTGTGTCAGAGGAATGTAATCTCACCCTTGGATCATGAGGCAACAAGAGTGGTTTTGGCTCTGGGTGTTAACTGGGGCAATCACTTCATTGGCAGGAGTAGCGAGTTGTATTAGGGGGGGGTGGAGGAGGAGGAGGAGGAGGAGAGGAGGAGGAGGAGGAGTAGGAGGAGGAGGAGGAGGAAGAGATGGGGGAAGAGGAGGGGGAGGAGGTGGGGGAAGAGGAGGAGGAGGAGGTGGGGGAAGAGGAGGAGGAAGAAGAGGATGAAGAGAAAGAGAGCAAGGAGGAATACAAAGAAGAAGAAGAGAAGGAGGAGCAATACGGGGAATAGAGTAAGAAGGAAGAAGAGTAAGAAGAAAGGGGAGAGGAGAAAGAAGGAGGGAGGAGGAGGAGGAGGTGGAGACTGATGAAGGAAGATGAAGAGGAGAAGACGTAGAAGCAGAGGATGGTGTGGAGAAGAGGGAGGAGAAGAAGGAGGAGGAGGAGGAGGAGGAGAAACATAAGAATGTGAATAAGGATAATGAGGTGGAGGAGGAGGAGGAGGAGGCGAGACAGGGGAGTAAGAGGAAGAAGAAAGGAAGGAGGAGGAAGAAGGGGAGAAGGAGAGAAAGGGGAGTAGGAGGAGGAAGAAAAGGAAGAAGTAGGGGGAGGAGGAGGAGAGGTGTGTCAGGGCCGCGGGTGGGGGCAGACCACACCCAACTGTTCTCACCTGTGTAATTAAATCACCCCCATCACCCCACCTGTTCCCTCTCACCTCCCAATCCCACACATCCCCTCTCACTTCCCCATTCATTCCCTCTCACCTCCCATCCACCCTTTTCTCCTGTCACCTCTTCAATCCCTCTCATCCTCCTTAGCTCCCATACACCTCTCATCTTCCCCCCTCTCATCTCTCCACCCACTCCTTTCCCTCTCACTTCCCTAACTCTCTTCTATTCCCCTACCCCATTCACCCTAACCCCTCTCATTTCGTTTCCTAACCTCCCCTCTCATCTCCCCACTCCCTCACATTTCCTCACCCTCTCCCCCCCCCTCACCACTCTGTAAAATCCAAGATAAAACTCAAATTATTTATATTACAGTAACCCCATTTTGTAATCTAGATGATCATACTAGTATTACAAAACTACAGGAAAATTACGAAACCCATTGTCTGTCAATTTGTATTTTGCTGTCAATTTTTAGGTATTGGTGTCCGTGTGTGTGTGTGTGTTTGGGTATTGGTGTCCGTGTGTGTATGTTTGGGTGTTGGTGTCCGTGTGTGTGTGTTTGGGTATTGGTGTCCGTGTGTATGTTTGGGTGTTGGTGTCCGTGTGTGTGTGTTTGGGTGTTGGTGTCCGTGTGTGTGTGTTTGGGTGTTGGTGTCCGTGTGTGTGTGTGTTTGGGTATTGGTGTCCGTGTGTGTGTTTGGGTATTGGTGTCCGTGTGTGCGTTTGGGTATTGGTGTCCGTGTGTGTATGTTTGGGTATTGGTGTCCGTGTGTGTTTGGGTATTGGTGTCCGTGTGTGTATGTTTGGGTATTGGTGTCCGTGTGTGCGTTTGGGTATTGGTGTCCGTGTGTATGTTTGGGTATTGGTGTCCGTGTGTGTTTGGGTTTTAAGTTTCTGTTAATATTTGGTTTTATGGTATTGAGTATTTTTTAAAGGTCTTGATTTGTTTTGTTGTTTTATTTAAAGGTTTTGTTTTATTTTGTTTTATTTAAGGGGTTAATATATGTTTTTGTTTTTCGTTTTTTTTTGTTTTTTTTTGCTTTTTAGGTATTAAGTAATTGTTAAAATGTTGTTTTGGGTATTGATGTTTATTATTATCTAAGGGAAATTAATGTTATTGTTAGGTTAGGTTAGGTTATAAGCTACAGTATTAGATATATTACAGTATTATTATTTAAGGTACTCATTATCGTCTTCAGGGAACAATTACCTGTTGCTATTGTGTTTAAAGTATCAAATATATCTCACTACCTTATGGGAACAGGTGCCAGGAATGGGAATAGGGAATGGGTGACAGGAATGAGAATAAGGAACGGGTGCCAGGAATTTTGAACAGGAATGGGAATTGGGAATGGGTGACAGGAATGGGAATAGGGAATGGGTGACAGGAATGAGAATAAGGAATGGGTGACAGGAATGAGAATAAGGAATGGGTGCCAGGAATTTTGAACAGGAATGGGAATTGGGAATGGGTGACAGGAATGAGAATAAGGAATGGGTGCCAGGAATGGGAATAGGTAATGGGTGACAGGAATGAGAATAAGGAATGGGTGCCACACACACACACACACACACACACCTACACTCAAACATCAAAAAAAAAAAAATCACCTCCCACATACTAAAACAAACCAACAAACAAACAAACAAACAACACTGAATAAACAATAAAGAACTGGGAACATCTCGGTCTGACGGGGGGGGGGGGGGGCGGGGGGGGGGGGGCGGGGGGGGGGGGGAGTCCAATTAACGAGGTCCAGATCCCAACACGGTACCCAAACAGAATCCAGTTTTTAATTAAGTGAATACATTAGGTCACCAGCCTATCAGAGGAGCCTTTGTGTCAGTGTTATCGAACTGTGCACTGATTGGCTGTTCCGACCTCACCTGCCCTCATCACTGCTATGGCGAACTGGGATGATTTTAGTGCTATGTGTATGTGTGTATGTAGATGTGTACGTATGTGTATGTATGTTTGTGTGTTTATGTATGTGTATATGTATGTGGTTTGATTAAGTTGGTGTTATATACGTTTGTGTGTGTGTGTGTGTGTGTCACTGTCCTTACCTGGTAATTAGCTCACTTTACCTGCGCTTTCTACCTGAACTTCTTATACTTTTGAACGTCAGTGAAGGAGAATAATAAAGTAGTTTGGGATAGGTGGAAGAGGAAGGGGGAAT
>CAUDMG010002367.1:1190000-1210000 GCA_958450375.1 Homarus gammarus | reverse complement strand
CAGTAAACACCAAGACCAGGAGAGTGTCAACACAGCCTCTGAGAGATATTACCCTGGGAGGTTACACAACAACAACATGACGTCAGAGGCCAAAAGTCAAGGAGGTCACGCTATGTTATTATATATTGTTTATAAACATCTGAAAGTATTTATTTAAACAGTTTGTTATTATAAGACTTTGGTTTATATTTTGGTTCAGAATATTGCTGCTATATTTTGGTCGTAGTTTAATTGAATGTTTAAACCAATTTGCCTTCAAGTTCATAATGCAATATCCTACTGGGCGGTGATAATGTTTTCCTCATAACTTAGGCTTGCGGTATGTTGGATTAAAGTGAACAAATATTCCTTTAACTTTATTTGAACGGTGAACTATAAAAAAGATCGAGAAATTTATTTTTTTTATAATTTACAACTAAACCCTAATTCATTGTTAAGGTAATATGTTGTCTAATAATTTCAGTAGACAGGTGTTACCATTTTTGTATGTATAGTCTGGTTAAAATTAGTTACCTGTTGAGCTTCTGTGATTTAGAGGTGATTGACCTGACGCCTTTCATCAGTTCCAGAGTGGGCAACCAATAATTCTCTCTTGTTATTTTCGTGTTTGAACTTCAATGATTTACAACGTTAATCTAATAAGTCAAATTACAACTTAAAATAAACCGAACAGGTAAGAGAGTGACCTAAAGTAGCTCAGAATATTTTGTTTTTTTGTGATATTGTTTATGATAGAAAATGGTTCTTCCTCTCTTTATTTTCAAAGGGGGTGAGGAGGAGGGGGTATAAAGGAGAGAAAGGGGGTGGGGAAGAGAGGGGTGAGGGGCGGGAAGGGGGGTATGAAGGAGAGAAAGGGGGTGGGGAAGAGAGGGGTGAGGGGCGGGAAGGGGGGTATAAAGGAGAGGAAGGGGGTGGGGAAGAGAGGGGTGAGGGGCGGGAAGGGGGGTATGAAGGAGAGAAAGGGGGTGGGGAAGAGAGGGGTGAGGGGCGGGAAGGGGGGTATGAAGGAGAGGAAGGGGGTGGGGAAGAGAGGGGTGAGGGGCGGGAAGCGGGGGGGGGGGGGTATAAAGGAGAGGAAGGGGTGGGGAAGAGAGGGTTGAGGGTTGAGAGGCGGGAAGGGGGGGTATAAAGGAGAGGAAGGGGGTGGGGAAGAGAGGGATGAGGGTAGGTGAGGGGGTAGGGGGAAAGGAGGGGGAGGCTACAATTGTTGTGATATTTCCGGTGAATATAACTACATATAAAGCTTTTGTTAGAGTTAGTTCGTGTAAAAATGACAAATAATTCACTAGTACTTCTTTAAGTAATATGTAAGTAGTATAAAAATTCCAAGACATTATTAATATATTCATTTACATAAATTTTCTCTCTATTTTATATAAGTTATAACTGTATCAAATTCTCATCTTATTTACTATATAATTTGATCTATCAACTTGTCGAAGAATGTAAAATAAAGTATTGTAGTTTAATCTCTATGTAATTATCGAATCATTTATAAACACGTGTGAAGAAGAGAACAAGACAGAGGAGACACTAAAGGGTAGACAGATGAAAACAACTTATAACACAAGGTTTAAGCCCCCAAAATAAGAGACAGTTAGAAGTTGTGAGTGAAAGCCGGTGTAAACAGCGTTCATGAGGCATTTCGAATCCTTATATGACACTCGTAAATCTCTTTCATGAAGCAGTATGAGTCAGGGTTATACCACGAGCCTTGTTAATTGTGTTGTTGAGCCAGCGTGATGAATTATGAATCATCTGTATGAGACAATGTTGAACCCTTAAGTATGAGACGCCATGAAGCTTTATGAGTTGGGAATGCCTTACGATAGGTCGAGCTAATTGCAACACTGTGCCGATGGGATAATGAGTCGTGAAACATCTTATGAAGCATTATGGATGGTCGTTTGTTTTTATGCATGGGAGAATATGCATGTACAGTATGAAGAAATATGGATAAACTATATGAAGCAATACGAATCATCAGTATGAAACAATAGAGACACCTTAATATGAAACAATATGAATCATCAGTAACAACTTTGAGATTAAGCATGTGTCAAATATGATCATCCTGCTAATAACATGATTTGAAAACAATGTTCTTGATCAGTATGTAAGATCATTAATTACACACACAAGTATGAACCGTGGAAATGATTCACACTGAGTTCACGAGAGACAGTATGAACCAGTTTTATGATACAGTATGAGTATTAAGCAGAATGAACACAGTATGGAATCAAGTATGAGACGAAGTATGAGCAGATGAAGAATAAAGTATGAGATATATTGAGGGCTAAATATGAGACAGGATTCAAGGCTTAATATGAATCAGTATGAAAATGACACAGCTTCGGGAAGATATGTAGGCAGACAGGTAACGGGTAGTGTGAAGTCAAGTTGGGTGTTAGTATGAGCTAATCGTGTCTAGTGTGTGGGCCATGGTGTGCAGATGAGACGATCAGAGTGAGGAGAAGAAACAACAACAACAACAATAACAACAGGAGAAGTAACATTGGCAAAAAAAAAAACAGCACCATTACCATCACGACCACCTACCATAACTACCACCAACCACCGCCACTTACCTACCAGCACTACCACCATCACCACAACCACCAACACCTACCCACCACCTACCACCACAACCACCTACCACTACCTACCACCATCAACACTACCACCACCCACCAACCACTACCACTACCTACCAGCACCATCAGTATGCAGGGTAGGTCCGTCACCGCAGAGGTCCGTACGTGGGATGAACCACGAACACGACCATTGTCTGATTCTTGTTCCCTCTGATGCTGTACCGCTGCTGCCCCTTGAGATGCTGTGATTGATTGGCTAGATGACCTGATGGATGACCTGATGGATGAACTGATGGATGTACTGATGCATGGCCTGATGGATGACCTGCTGGATGGCCTGATGGATGGCTTGATGGATGGCCTGATGGGTGACATAATGGATGGCCTGATGGATGGCTTGGTGGATGACCTGTTGGATGACCTGATGATGACCTGATGCATCACGTGATAGATGGCCAGATGGATGACCGGATGGCCTGATGGATGACGTATCTCGGTAATTAGTTTATGAGTGTTTATCAAGCCAGTTAATCGTTGTTTTTGTTTGGTCTCAGATGTTTCCTAAAATGACAAGGTCATCAGAGGCATCGAATTTAAGTTAAGAAATTGTGTTGTTAATTTGTGTCAACTAACTAAATGGTGGTGTTGGGATATCGTTTATATATGTCTTCTTTTTTTTTTTTTAAATTGAAAGGAAATTTTTTTTTACCTTTTTATTAATGGAAATAATAAATGTTTTTTTAATTTGTTTTTATTTATGGAAGGATTTTTTTTTTTTACACTAATGTGATTCTTAATTTAGATAGCATTTAATAATTTGATCCTTTTCGGTGATGTGGTTAGTCGTATTTCGTTGTTAGGTGTCGTGTTGTAAGCTGGTTAATGTTATAGGAGGTCTTGGTGGTGTGTCATCGTGATTAGGTTAGGTTAGGTTAGGTCCTCTTGAATGCTGTCTCAATAATCACCCTTCATGTCCTGGATATTCATGAGGAGACCAGGACAGTTGGGGAGGTGGGGAGATAAGGGATGGGGAGGAGGGGTATTCGGTTAGGGAGGTGGGGAGGGAGGGAGATGGATCAGTTTGGGGAGGTAAGGGGTGGGGAGGTTAGGTGTTGAGGAGGTGGGAAAAGGAGAGAGGACGTCGGGGTAATAGCAGGGAGAGGTGTGGTTAAACTCCCTAAACCCTGGCCAGTGTTTATAACTAGGTGAGGTCTTAGTTATGCCTACAGACTAGTGTTAAGAAATATAATCAGGACAACGTGTAGAGAAGGTGAAAGGTCAAAGATGTGGATCATATGACCTTTTTTTTCGTATGTTATTATGGAAGGAGTTCTTTAGGGTGACAATTCTTGGATCTCTAGTGTTGTTGCAATGTTTATTTATTTGGTAACAAGACACTAATAGTTAGTTTTGATCACTATTGGTATTTTTTTTTTTTTACATAGAATTGGAAATTAAAATAAATTGTTCTGTTAAAGATGCATTGGCAACACTTTTTCATCAGCTGGTGACGTCACTGCCTCTGACGTCATACAATAACCCCCCCCCCCCCGCGTCCCTCTTTCGTTGTTAAACTTATCAATATTTTCATCGATATTGTATTTATTATTTTCTTCTCTTTCTTTCTTTCTTTCTTTCTTTCTTTCTTTCTTTCCGAGCGAGAAACTTATTATATTTTATGGCTTATTGATTATCGTGTTGTATGCAAATGAAGGCGTCTGTATATATATCATAATTGGCTAGACATTCAGAGCAGACTAGAAAGATAGATACATAGACAGAGTGAATAGATAAATAGATGAATGGGTAGATGGACAGATGCGAAGATAGAATTGTAAATAGATGATTAGAGGTTAATGTAGAAATGAGGAAGGATTGAATTTTTCTCCATATTTTGTATTTTTTGTTGTACGAGTTTGTTATACTCGTACAATGAGGTAAATAGTGAAGACTTATACATTGTTTTTATTCATTATTCATTACAGAACAGTTTCTTATTAATACTAACAAAAAGGTTATGATAATGGTGATTGTTTATGAATAATAATAATAATAATAATAATAATAATAATAATAATAATAATAATAATAATAATAATAATAATAATAATAATAATAATAATAGTAATAATAATAATAATGATAATAATAATAATAATAATAATAATAATAATAATAATAATAAAATCACATTATACAGGTGTGTCAGAAAAGTCCCTGGGCAGTAATTAACACCCTAATTGTACCTTGTTACACCTACATTACTATTTACCTTGTTCTACGTACAGTAAATATAAGAGTGATTCTAAAGTTTGGTTTAAGTCTCTACGGATTAAGTTTCTGAATTAAATACAAAAAACTGTTAAAATTTAAAGTGGGGAAAAAAAACACCTTTTGAAAAACACTTCTTGAAATTCTTCCAATGGTTAAACAATCAGATAGGTGCAGTTGATTTAGGGGAGGGGGAAGGGGGAGGGTGTAGCATGAAGGGGAAGGGGGAGGGTGTAGCATGAAGGGGAAGGGGGAGGGTGTCACATGAAGTTCTCAAAACAAGTCCATATCTACGTTCGAAAATTAAGTACAGTAATAATTAAAATTTTATTACAGTATGATGATATAACGTTGATGTACACGTGTTTACTTGTCATTCTGATAAATGATTTAAAAAAACACCTCACTGAATAAAACAAACATCGTGTACCTTTCTACTTAAGAGATTCGTGTTTGAAGTCACCTGTTAATACCAGCAATTTGTTACCTGGATAATCTCACTGGGTTACCTGGACCTACTGCAGGTAGATCCAGGTTGCTTTTCTTTAATGAGGTTTCTATCCATTTCTGAATAATTGTTGTCTCCTTTCTCCAATGTACCTCAATTTAATTCTTACATCTCTCAGTTGATTCCCTCTCACTTGACCCCTCCGCCTCTCATCATCGTCTCCTCTTCTGAACACCCATCGATGAAAACATTAGCCGCTTCATACACTTCCATGGGACATGTCTTATCGATGTCCACAGCCCCGCACTCACACACCTGTTAGGGAGAGAGAAAGAGAGAGAGAGAGTGAGAGTTTGTGTGTGTGTGTGTGAGAGAGAGAGAGAGAGAGAGAGAGAGAGAGAGAGAGAGAGAGAGAGAGCACACTTACCCTTGCGGCATTCATTGACCTCTAAGAACACTGACCCTTGCGGCACCTCTTAGAATCTCTTGCGGCACCTCTTAGAATCCCTTGCGGCACCTCTTAGAATCTCTTGCGGCACCTCTTAGAATCCCTTGCGGCACCTCTTAGAATCTCTTGCGGCACCTCTTAGAATCCCTTGCGGCACCTCTTAGAATCCCTTGCGGCACCTCTTAGAATCTCTTGCGGCACCTCTTAGAATCCCTTGCGGCACCTCTTAGAATCCCTTGCGGCACCTCTTAGAATCCCTTGCGGCACCTCTTAGAATCCCTTGCGGCACCTCTTAGAATCCCTTGCGGCACCTCTTAGAATCCCTTGCGGCACCTCTTAGAATCTCTTGCGGCACCTCTTAGAATCTCTTGCGGCACCTCTTAGAATCCCTTGCGGCACCTCTTAGAATCCCTTGCGGCACCTCTTAGAATCCCTTGCGGCACCTCTTAGAATCCCTTGCGGTACCTCTTAGAATCTCTTGCGGCACCTCTTAGAATCCCTTGCGGCACCTCTTAGAATCTCTTGCGGCACCTCTTAGAATCTCTTGCGGCACCTCTTAGAATCTCTTGCGGCACCTCTTAGAATCCCTTGCGGCACCTCTTAGAATCCCTTGCGGCACCTCTTAGAATCCCTTGCGGCACCTCTTAGAATCCCTTGCGGCACCTCTTAGAATCTCTTGCGGCACCTCTTAGAATCTCTTGCGGCACCTCTTAGAATCCCTTGCGGCACCTCTTAGAATCCCTTGCGGCACCTCTTAGAATCCCTTGCGGCACCTCTTAGAATCCCTTGCGGTACCTCTTAGAATCTCTTGCGGCACCTCTTAGAATCCCTTGCGGCACCTCTTAGAATCTCTTGCGGCACCTCTTAGAATCTCTTGCGGCACCTCTTAGAATCTCTTGCGGCACCTCTTAGAATCCCTTGCGGCACCTCTTAGAATCCCTTGCGGCACCTCTTAGAATCCCTTGCGGCACCTCTTAGAATCCCTTGCGGCACCTCTTAGAATCCCTTGCGGCACCTCTTAGAATCTCTTGCGGCACCTCTTAGAACGGTCATCAGGTATGCAACGGCAGTCTAAAGCTCACCTGTGACTTGCCACCCACGAGAGAGAGAGAGAGAGAGAGAGAGAGAGAGAGAGAGAGAGCAAAGTATATTGATAGATAGATAAACAGAGAAAGAGAGAAGAATGGGTACGAAAGAGAGGAAGAGAGAGAGAGAAAAAAAATAAAGAATGAAAAGAAAGAAGAGGAGACAGATTGGCAGATAGATAAACAGCGAACGGGAAAGAGAGAGAGAGAGAGAGAGAGAGAGAGAGAGAGTGAGAGAGAGAGAGAGAGTGTGTGTGTGTGTTGTGGGCCATAAATTAGTAGTGACAGGAGTAAAAGATGGAAGGAGAAAAAATAGAAAAAGGAAGAAAAAGGAGAGAAAAAAGGGGAAGAGAATGAAAGGAAGGAGTAAATAGAAGAGAAGATGATAAAGGAAGCATAATCCAAAATCCACAAGGAAATGAAATGAATTACATTAGAGAAAGAGGAGAAGAAGAAATAAGAGAAGATAAAAAGAGATTGGCTATTGGTGGATGTGTGTGTGTGTGTGTGTGTGTGTGTGTGTGTGTGTGTGTGGACATGCAGGTCATTCAGTAGAGGGACAGCAAAGAGTTTCACCAGGTCAAACACACCTAAACTTTCTTCTTCTCTCTCTCTCACATACACACACACACACACACACACACACACACACACACACACACTCCACGTAGTTCGTACCCACGGGAAGATCATGGTGTGTGTGTGTGTATATGTGTGTGTGTGTGTGTGTGTGTATGTGTATGTGTGTCGCAAGTACCAGCAACGCATTATGCAACAAGTGAACTACTCGGCGCATGTGTAAGAATGGTCGCTAATGCGTCTCGTTAGTTACCTTAACGACGCACTTACAGACTTCGTGCTGCTCCGGGATGTAGGCCAATCAGAGAGCCTCCTACCTGCGTTTATCACCACCACATTATCTTAATATAGCGGTGGACAGGGCGCACCTATAGTCATAATACAAACAACATCTGAATATTTTTTAGACCAATGGACTTGATGTTAAATGGAGGGAGAAATGGGACAGAGGGGGAGGAAGGGTGGAAAGGGGGGAAGGGAGAGAGAGAGAGGAAGGGTGGAAAGGGAGAGGGGAAGGGAGAGAGAGGAAAGGTGGAAAGGGAGAAGAGGAAAGAGAGAGAGAGAGAGTAGTGAAAAATTGTGGAAAATGGAAAAGAATAGGAGACAGAAAGGGGGGTTGAAAATTAAGAGGGAATGGGAGACAGAGAGGAGGAGGATGACAAATGGAGAGGGAAATGGAAATTGAGAGGAAGAGGAGAAAGAGAGGGGGTGACAAATGGAGAGGAAAAGGGAAAAGCATAGGAGAAAGAGAGAGAGAGAGGGGGGGGGGGAAACGAAGAGTATAGGAAAGAAGAAAGGGAGTGAAGGAATGAGAAATGACGAGAAAACGGAAGAGGAGGGGAAAGAAGGGAAGGGAGGTGGAAAGGAAGAGAAAGGGAGAAAAAGAGAGACAATTTCTTTTTTAACATAAAGTGATAAAGTTAGGTTAGGTTAGGTTAGGTTAGATTAGATTAGGTTAGGTTAGGTTAGGTTTGGTTAGCTTAGGTTACACACACACACACACACACACACACACACACACACACACAGTCACACCTACCAAAACATGATGGCGTATTTCCAGCAAGCGATCACCTGACACAATCACCTGGTCTTACATTGTATACTTAATGTCCTGCAATGATCATTTAGCCCAAGTAGGTATATTGAGTGTATGTGTGTGTTTGTGTGAGTGTGTCATTATATAAACAAAACTCCAAGATTCATATTACATAACAACACCGTCATCATATATTACTCCCACATAACAACACCGTCATCATATATTACTCCCACATAACAACACCGTCATCATATATTACTCCCTGTCTCTAAATATCGAACTAATATGAGATTTTTTTTCTTAATCCTGTACCCACTTTGAATGACTACCTTAACACCAGTACTTATCTCCTGGGGGGTCTTGACACAGTTATTACCCAGCCTTGACAACCAACTCAGCCACCACTTTGCTTTCAACACTTAATATTTAACGGAAAATTATCATAACTCTGGGATCATTTACAACTGTTATTTTAATCCACTGTGATATCTAATAATTTTTTAATCTTTTATTTTTGTCATTTTGTTTAAGGTGATATTGTATATGTTGTGTTCAGATTAAAATTATAACATTCTTTGATTTATTAACATATCTTACGGTGGGAATTGATTTATAACCACTTAATAGCTTAACTAGTTTTCGATTTTCCTTAATAATTGTTACTATTTTTTTTTATTGGTTTATATTAATGGTAGATATAATAGCGCTTGTTTAATCCCACATCTTTAATTAGTATCTTAACTTTATGGTCTTAAATTAAAAAAAAAAAAGTAAAAAAAAAAATTACAACTCTCTCATACAGCAAAACAACAACAGCAGCAACACAACTTATACAACAAGAACACACCTAAAAACATCAATAACAACAACAATAATACAAATTACTCATACAAAAGCAACAACAAAAACATACCCACCAACAAGAACAACAAAGAAAAAGTGACTTACTCTGGGTATAAACTCTTCTAGTTCCTCCTCTTCTGCGTTCTTCATTTCTCCTATAAAGTCAGTTGATTCAATCCAGGTAGGGTAAGTCCCGGTGTACCTTAACGACTGTACCGGTGGACCGAGAATGAGGAAGAAATGTGATATAATGAACCACTGGAACTGGACCGGTACACGGGAGGGAGGGAGAGGGTGAGACTGAACCAATGGAACTGGACCGGTACACGGGATGGAGGGAGGGAGGGGGTGAGACTGAACCAATGGAACTGGACCGGTACACGGGAGGGAGGGAGAGGGTGAGACTGAACCAATGGAACTGGACCGGTACACGGGATGGAGGGAGGGAGGGGGTGAGACTGAACCAATGGAACTGGACCGGTACACGGGATGGAGGGAGGGAGGGGGTGAGACTGAACCAATGGAACTGGACCGGTACACGGGATGGAGGGAGGGAGGGGGTGAGACTGAACCAATGGAACTGGACCGGTACACGGGAGGGAGGGAGAGGGTGAGACTGAACCAATGGAACTGGACCGGTACACGGGATGGAGGGAGGGAGGGGGTGAGACTGAACCAATGGAACTGGACCGGTACACGGGATGGAGGGAGGGAGGGGGTGAGACTGAACCAATGGAACTGGACCGGTACACGGGATGGAGGGAGGGAGGGGGTGAGACTGAACCAATGGAACTGGACCGGTACACGGGAGGGAGGGAGAGGGTGAGACTGAACCAATGGAACTGGACCGGTACACGGGATGGAGGGAGGGAGGGGGTGAGACTGAACCAATGGAACTGGACCGGTACACGGGATGGAGGGAGGGAGGGGGTGAGACTGAACCAATGGAACTGGACCGGTACACGGGATGGAGGGAGGGAGGGGGTGAGACTGAACCAATGGAACTGGACCGGTACACGGGAGGGAGGGAGAGGGTGAGACTGAACCAATGGAACTGGACCGGTACACGGGATGGAGGGAGGGAGGGGGTGAGACTGAACCAATGGAACTGGACCGGTACACGGGATGGAGGGAGGGAGGGGGTGAGACTGAACCAATGGAACTGGACCGGTACACGGGAGGGAGGGAGAGGGTGAGACTGAACCAATGGAACTGGACCGGTACACGGGAGGGAGGGAGAGGGTGAGACTGAACCAATGGAACTGGACCGGTACACGGGATGGAGGGAGGGAGGGGGTGAGACTGAACCAATGGAACTGGACCGGTACATGGGAGGGAGGGAGGGAGGGAAGGAAGGGGTGAGACTGAACCACTGGAACTGGACCGGTACACGGGATGGAGGGAGGGAGGGGGTGAGACTGAACCAATGGAACTGAGACGGTGGACCAGGGGGGTGGGGTTATACGGAAGGTGAGATACTGAAGTAATTAACCTTGAAGGTACGAACAGTATGGCATATCAGATCAGGTGTGTGTGTGTGTGTGTCTGTGTATGTATGTATGTATGTATGTATGTATGTATGTATGTATGTATGAAAATTTAGAAATGGATTCAGTTTGATTCCAAGTAAAATTATACAAATCTTTAAGAAGAACACGAAGAAAAAGTTACGTGTTCTTGTTATTCGTTATAGTTAAAACAGAGAGAGAGAGAGAGAGAGAGAGAGAGAGAGAGAGAGAGAGAGAGAGTATTAAGAAGAAAGAAAGAACAGAATAGTAATACGAAACAGAGACAGACAGACAGACAGACAGACAGACCCACGTGACCCCCCAAACAAAATTACTCACAATGCGACACGGGAAGTTGTGCACCGCTGTGTCCTCCTCCTGGACAGTAAGGAAGGCCACGGAGCAGTTCTGTTTGGCTGCCTCTTCCTTCCCCGTCAGTAGTTCCTCGTCTCCTCCGACGATCTCCGTCTCGTTCGTCAATCTCTTCGTGATATTCGTGTCTTCTGGACTGTTCGTACTCGTCTCGTTCGTGAAACTTATCGTGATATTCGCGTCTTCTGGACTGTTCGTACTCGTCTCGTTCGTGACATTTGCTTCCTCTGGACTGTTCGTACTCGTCTCGTTCGTAAAACTCGTCGTGGTATTTTCGTCTTCTGGACTGTTCGTACTCGTCTCGTTCGTGACATTTGCTTCCTCTGGACTGTTCGTACTCGTCTCGTTCGTAAAACTTATCGTGATATTCGCGTCTTCTGGACTGTTCGTACTCGTCTCGTTCGTGAAACTCGTCGTGACATTTTCGTCTTCTGGACTGTTCGTACTCGTCTCGTTCGTAAAACTCGTCGTGGTATTTTCGTCTTCTGGACTGTTCGTACTCGTCTCGTTCGTGGCATTCGCTTCCTCTGGACTGTTCGTACTCGTCTCGTTCGTGACATTCGCGTCTTCTGGACTGTTCGTGCTCGTCTCGTTCGTAAGACTTATCGTGATATTCGCGTCTTCTGGACTGTTCGTACTCGTCTCGTTCGTGACATTCGCTTCCTCTGGACTGTTCGTACTCATCTCGTTCGTGAAACTCGTCGTGACATTTTCGTCTTCTGAGCTGTTCGTACTCGTCTCGTTCGTGAAACTCGTCGTGACATTTTCGTCTTCTGAACTGTTCGTACTCGTCTCGTTCGTGAAACTCGTCGTGACATTTTCGTCTTCTGGACTACTCGTACTCGTCTCGTTCGTGAAACTCGTCTTGACATTCGCATCGTCTCTACAGTTCGTACTCGTCTCGTTTGTGAATCTTGTCGAGACATTCACGTCATCTGTACTTGCCTTCAGCAGGAGTACCATTATCGACCCCATCAGGAAGAACAGAAGGGTAATCGATAAGTGCATAACCTTAGGTGGCCTTGATAACCCAGCCTGGTGTCTATTATCGTCACCAATCATCTGTCC
Source organism: Homarus gammarus (assembly GCA_958450375.1). Lineage (NCBI taxonomy): Eukaryota > Metazoa > Arthropoda > Malacostraca > Decapoda > Nephropidae > Homarus > Homarus gammarus. The sequence goes on along the minus strand of CAUDMG010002367.1, from coordinate 1,197,739 downwards.
TAATTCCGTCCTCTACAAAGACGCAATTTTCACTTTATAAAAACAAAAATCACCATCAAAAGTGCATTAATATCGTAAAATAATGTAATCGTGTCCCCGTGGTGTGACCTAAGGAGTCAATGTGTTGTTTCTTGAGGCGTTGAGAGAATCACAAATGCTGGAGACACAGAGGACAGCACCTGAAGGCCCTAGAAAGAAGGTGGAGGAATTAATCACATTCGCAAGGAGCCACAGCGCTGTTATCTCATCGAATCTGGATAACAACAGACGCTGGGAGATTCTCAGGGTGTCTCAGTTACCACAGACGCTAGAGAACCGCTGACACTTTAAGAACCACAGATTATAAGACCTTTACTTTCACCACCACAGCTTGAAAGGAAGGAAACAGTGATGGGTGTTCACTGCACTAGGTCTGGCTTTTCACTGCGGCTCTAACACTGGCTAACAGCTGATCGTACCCCACATGTTTTGTCAACAGTGTAGGGAAGGTTTACTAACTGGTCCAGCCGCTGGTGTTGTGAGAGAAAGGCGTCAAACACCGTAATCAACCCTGACTAACATCAGCCATAAGTGTGTAGCTAAATATTACACCATACGTTATCGAGTTTCGGGGCTACGAAGGACAACACTAGCATACATATTATTATTATTACGTTACATTCTCCTGTTTTGAGCACTGATTGGAGAGGACATATGAGAGATTATACCTGAAGACTTAATGCCCTTAATATCAAAGTTACCCTTCCAATGTTTACACGTTGGCGAGAGGTGAATGTTCCTATGTATTTATCCAACTTTTAAAGGGTTTTACTCCTCCCGCGAGAACAATACATTGTTCTATTAAAAAAAAGAAACTCATTGTTTTTACTCAGTTGTTATATATGTTACCTATTGAAGAACTTTTCTTATAGATGCAGTGCAGTGATCAAACTGTCTTGATATCGTTTTGTTAATAATAAAAATAATAATAATAATAATAATAATAATAATTATAATAAATATTTTTGTTTTTGTTGTAGGTAATATGTGAAAGTCCGATTTATTCCCTCAATACTTTTATTTTCTTGATCTTTTATATTTTTTCCACTGTAAGAAAACAACACAAATCAGGGTCACCTAAAGATTAGACACCCTAAGTTATTGCACCTGAAAATTAACCACCTTATACCTGACCTAACCTAGCCTAGCTTAACCTAACCTTACCATTAGCGTTAGGGTGTTTATTCTCCAGGTGCAATAATCTGGTTGGCTAATAATCGGTTTATTGCAGTAAGGTGTTGGGCGTGTCTGCTTCTCAGTCATCGTGTAGGTCGGGTTGATATGGTTGTGACACACTGTGTATATATGACCTGTAAGACTATGACGCACATTGTATAAGGCGTGTAAGACTATGCCACAGTGTATAGGACTCGAAAATAAAAACACACCGTGTGTACATTTCACAATTGAATGACGCACTTCGTTTATAACTCATTAAGTAAGTAACACACCGTGTGCAAAGACACGTCGTGAGTATACGCCGTGACACACCACAAGTGAGTAAGCGACACACGTTGCGTTAGTGACTCATGGTGCGCGTGACAGAGAGTGTGTTGGTCAGCCTCCTTCCCTCTCCCTCTCTGGCGGTCTCAAACAATGCTTATCACCAAACCAAAACAAAGTTTGTCTATTACCAAACACTGGCCGAGTCGCTTTCAACACCGTCCCCATTACGTCGCCGCTGTGGCCAGTAACAACGTCAATATTTTCACACAGTGACCTTCGGCGCCTTCTGCAGACAACCCCTAGTTCGGAAGGGGACGTTATTTCTCTTTTAAGTTTCCCCTTAACACAGAGTATCCTCTTAGAGACGTTGTTTTTCTTTAATACGGACTATCTTTATCAATTGAACTGGGTTTTGTCTGCCTGTACGCCCGAAGAGGCTGTCTCCACCCAGTCTCCCTTCAACAGACTGTCTTTACTGATACTGAAGCTGTTTTCTTCCACATACTGGCTGGTGTTTTCTCTTCCATAAGATTATATACATTTGAAGAAGCTGTTTTAATAAATATTTCTCCTCAATACACACTGTGTTCACCTAACACTTCCGTCTACTGTGATACAGACAGCCTTCATTTATATAGGGGCTGTGTTTTAATAGCTATCAAACTCTATTCCTAAAACCAATACTTAGAACATCTGTTTGATTGTCTTTCTTACTTTAAACGGCTCTTACTTATAAAGGAAGAGCTGTTTGTGTTTAAGGTCTCATTATTGTTGACTAAATTTACTGTAGAAGAGAGAAGGTATAATACTCCTACACAGTTAAACCTTCAGCTTCCAGATCTAATTCTGTATCACCTCGCTCTCTCTCACCTCCTGTTAGCTATCTCTCTTCAAAAGCAAACTCCTTTCCTGATAATCTCTCACTCTACTTCAGGCCTTCAGGATGACGTAGAGATAAATAAATAAACACACACACACACACACACACATCACTTCCTTATCGCCCTACCACCACCTCCTTCCCTTCTCCTTACACGACCTTGCTCCCTCCATCCTCCTCTCTACCACCCCCTTTCCTCCCCCCCTCACCACCCCTTTCATACCAAAGTCCTCACCTCCCCTTCACCACACTCCCCCCTAACCTTCCCTCCTCAACACTATCACCACCGTCCCCACTCCCTCCCTCCCTCCTTCATCCTTCCCTACCCCCTCCTCACCACTACCCCCTCCTCACCACTACCCCCTTCCCTTCCCCAGTGTCTCCAAGTGACCACACCCACAACATCGCCCCCGCCAGTCACACATTAGAGGTAATAACAGGTTTGCATTCACTCGACCAATGTTCAAATAAACACGGAATTACAGCGACAACCTCGGCCACCTAAGACCCGCGTCACAAAGGTACTGACACACACACACGTCGACCACCTGCTAGCCCTGGCTCCTTCCTCCTGAGAAATTCTTAAGATTTTTTTTCTAACCTTTGAGATATTTATTAATAGTTAAGATAGAATTTAAGTGTAATTTCGATTTTATTTTTTTATGTATTTATTTTTTTTTTGGAGGACGTGTTGAGTTAAGATTTTTTTTTAATTAGTAGTTACGAGGGGAAGAAATAATGAAGGGAAATGTTTAAGGAAGGAATGTTTTGAGAATCTGCCTGTAGAGACCAGTGGCCTCGAGTGGTCAGATAAATAAGTTGACAGCAGAGGTCGAGGGCCACACATTACCCCAAGCCTAAATTATAAAACCAGGCGGGTCTTTTTCTCCTTAAATTGGGGAATATAAAAATATATATATATTTCAACCCAGAAAAAAGACATTATTTTCGATTTTTCACTCTTATATGAGCCTAAATAGATGAATAAACCTTTAATTAGTGATTTTTTTCCTCAATGATGATTCCAAATGGTTTATGGTCGCTGGGTTTAATGAAGTGAGGGAGTGAGACGCTTCAGGTTAACCCCAGGAGGAGCTGAGGTGGACTAGCCCAGGTAAAGTCATTAAAGTAGGTAGGTAGGTAAAGGGGGGGGGGGGGTAGGAGGAGGAGGAGGAGGAGGGAGAGGACAGAGGGAGGATGATGAGTAGAAGTCCATAGGCCTATGGGGGAAGAAGAGGATCAGGAGGAGGGAGGGAGGGAGGAACAAGGACAAAGATTGGAGGGGTATATAGAGAGACGAGGGGAGGGGTGGAGGGTCGATGGGGAGGGAAAGAAGGGTAGGAATCATGACCACATTCTTGGTTTTATTTTCCAGGTTGAGAGTAAAAATTATGTCCTCTGTCCTATCCTTGTTAATACGTGGGTGAGGCGGTGTATGATGGGTGGGTGAGGCGGTGTATGATAGGTGGGTGAGGCGGTGTATGATACGTGGGTGAGGCGGTGTATGATAGGTGGGTGAGGCGGTGTATGATAGGTGGGTGAGGCGGTGTATGATAGGTGGGTGAGGCGGTGTATGATAGGTGGGTGAGGCGGTGTATGATAGGTGGGTGAGGCGGTGTATGACACGTGGGTGAGGCGGTGTATGATAGGTGGGTGAGGCGGTGTATGATACGTGGGTGAGGCGGTGTATGATAGGTGGGTGAGGCGGTGTATGATAGGTGGGTGAGGCGGTGTATGATAGGTGGGTGAGGCGGTGTATGATAGGTGGGTGAGGCGGTGTATGATACGTGGGTGAGGCGGTGTATGACACGTGGGTGAGGCGGTGTATGATAGGTGGGTGAGGCGGTGTATGATAGGTGGGTGAGGCGGTGTATGATAGGTGGGTGAGGCGGTGTATGATAGGTGGGTGAGGCGGTGTATGATACGTGGGTGAGGCGGTGTATGATAGGTGGGTGAGGCGGTGTATGATAGGTGGGTGAGGCGGTGTATGATAGGTGGGTGAGGCGGTGTATGATACGTGGGTGAGGCGGTGTATGATACGTGGGTGAGGCGGTGTATGATAGGTGGGTGAGGCGGTGTATACTAAACATACTTGGCTATACTCTCCCTATAGAATAAAACTGTATGAATAATAGTCGGCTTATAATTACAGAAGCTTGGATAGATACAGGGAAATAGACAAATTGATATACATACAGCGATTGATATGTGGATAGATAGACACGTTCAAATATGTTATAGATAAGTGGAGAGAGAGAGAGAGAGAGAGAGAGAGAGAGAGAGAGAGAGAGAGAGAGAGAGAGAGAGAGAGAGAGGGGCTATTAAGAATTATTAACAAATAATAAACATATATATATATAAATTACTAAATATATAGTTTATTTTATTTTCTCTTTTATCATAGTTTATTCTTTTCTTTGTTGCTTATTTTTCTTCTTTCTATCCTTTTGGTTTTTGTTTTCGATAAGATTCTCTCTCTCTCTCTCTCTCTCTCTCTCTCTCTCTCTCTCTCTCTGTACATACAATACACTTTCCTCCCACCCATCTCGTCTCCCTTCCCAACTTCTTTTCCCTTCCCTGTTAATTACCTAATATCCCTAATCACCCATATTCTCCCTGCCCCTTCCCTTATTCTTTCAATTCTCTCCCTCATTCTCCTTCTCCCTCCTTGCAGCTTCCTAACCCCCTTCCTCCTCCTCATTCTTCTCCCTGTCCTCACTATAGATTCTACCCTCACCTCCATTCTTCTTAACTCCTCCTATATCCTCCCTACCCCCTTCTATATCCTCCCTACCCCCTCCTATATCCTCCCTGCCCCCTCCTATATCCTCCCTACCCCCTCCTATATCCTCCCTACCCCCTTCTATATCCTCCCTACCCCCTTCTATATCCTCCTCCTCTCTACCATCTTCCTGTTTCTCCCTGTCCCCCCCCCCTCCCTAAAACAATCAACTCTACTCCCTCACTCCTCCCACACACCCTCCTTCTAATACTCCAATCCCTCATCTCTCTCCCTTCTCCCTTCCTTTTTTTCTTCCCCTCCCTTTCAATCAACTCCCTATTCCTCCCTCACCCCCCTCCACACACCCCCACACACATTAACTCTCTCTTCTTCCTCGTGGTCCCTTCCCTTCTCCTCCCTTCCTCCCTTACTACTCCCTCTCTTTCTCTTACCCTTCCTCTCCAGCCCTCCCCCCCCCCATCTCTCTCTCCCTTACTCCTTTTCCACCTATTCTCCCCATCTTTCCCACTCTCCTTTCCTCACCACCCTCACTTCCCCCTCATCCCCCCTCTCTCTCTCCCCACCCTATCCTCTCCTCTCCCCGGCCATTAAGAGGTAGCTGGGAGAGTTCAAGTCTAAGGGAGTTACAGGGGTAATTACTTGAGTCAAAACAGGGCCTCAGAGAAAGAGTTATGACCACCCTCGTACGGAACATTGTGACCAGTGGAGACAATCTGTTTCACAATGTTCCGTTCCGTGGGGCTTTTTTTGGGGTCGCTTTTCATGTTCCATTTTTTTTAAGGTTTTTATATTTATTTTATTTTTTTATTAATTTGTTTTTTGTTTTGTCCTTTTAGGTTAATTTTCTTTGTTACTCTCTCTCTCTCTCTCTCTCTCTCTCTCTCTCTCTCTCTCTCTCTCTCTCTCTCTCTCTCTCTCTCTCTCTTTCTCTCTCTCCTACCGTATTATTTTCACTAAGTCACATCACCTTATATACCGTAACATTGGACTGGACATTGAATTTGCCATTGAAACTGACAATAACTTTTTTACTATGATATATTCCTACACTTCAATAACATAGTCCTTTATGAGTATATTCTAGGTTATACAACAATTAAAAGAAAGAATATACCCCCCTGGTTATACTACTCTAAGACGATATATTTGGTATTACGAAAAACAGGACAGACGGACATACACGAATACACTTTGGACGCCATTCTTGCCCCGTTGTTGTGTCTCTGTTTATTTACGGCCGTTCTTCATTTTTCTGTTACCTGGGAACAGTAATGAGTATGATGACGTCATTGTTTTTATCGCTTGAATTTTTTTTATTTTTATTTTTGCTGATTATTAAATTTTGATAATTTTCATATCGATATTTTTTTTCTTATTATAATTATTTATTTTTTTGTCGATAATTAAATAATTTTGAGGATTTGTTGATTTATATTGATGGATTGTTTATATTTTATCTTTGGTATTATACATATTTTTGTTATAAATTACCATAGTTATCTAAATTATCATATAAATTAACTATTGATTAATTTACGTATTTAATTTCTTAATTTTATTCATTCATTAAATCCGTGTCCATATTTTATAGACTGTATTAATTAGTTCAATGTATTTCGCAGGTTTTATTAGGAAATACAACAGTTTTATATTCGAAAAAACAGTAAAATCCAAAGTTTAAATTAAATACAAAATTAAAAAAACAATATAAAAAAATACAAACAAAATCCAACAGAGTAAAAAAAAATACTTCACCAAAACTCAAACAAAAATACAAAGTTTACAAAGTAGAGAGTTAGGTAGACAGAACAGGTGCAGTGATGACAGTAACAGACAGGTGTTTCACATATAACGGACCCTTGATCTAACGGACCTATGATATAACGGACCCTTGATATAACGGACCCTTGATATAACGGACCCTGAATATAACGGACCCTTGATATAACGGACCCTTGATCTAACGGACCCTTGATCTAACGGACCCTTGATCTAACGGACCTTTGATATAACGGACCCTTGATCTAACGGACCCTTGATCTAACGGACCTTTGATCTAACGGACCCTTGATCTAACGGACCTTTGATATAACGGACCCTGGATATAACGGACCCTTGATATAACGGACCCTTGATCTAACGGGCCCTTGATCTAACGGGCCCTTGATCTAACGGGCCCTTGATCTAACGGACCTTTGATATAACGGACCCTTGATATAACGGACCCTTGATATAACGGACCCTTGATCTAACGGACCCTTGATCTAACGGACCCTTGATCTAGCGGACTTTCCTTTCTCTATAGTCCCGCTAAATAGATATTTCACTATATATATTTTGTGTGTGAGTATTTATAACACAGTGAATGCTAACTCTATGGTACACAAGGAGGCAGTATCGTAAGCACTGCACCCGAACACCTTCAGTTCCTCAAGAGTATAGTTAGGTGGCCATTCAAACAAGCGACCCTTAGAACAGGAGGAGAAAGGGGGGAAGGAAGAGAGAGGGAAGATGAAAGAGGAACGAGAATAATAGTTACAGCATCGAGCAAAGGCCACCGAAGCAACAACAGCTTAACCCACCCCTCCCCCCTTCCCCTCCCCTTCCCCCCTTCCCCTCCCCCTCCCCTTT
>CAUDMG010002367.1:1160000-1187500 GCA_958450375.1 Homarus gammarus | reverse complement strand
CACCCTAACGCTAACTTAATCTAACCAAACCTAACCTGATCTGATCCACAGGTATAGTTAGAGTGTTTACTCATCAGGTGAAATAAGCTAGGGTGTCTAATCTTCAGGTGGTCCCAAAGATTTCCTGAAGTTCCTCATAAGCTACAACGATTTCTACTACTTATTCTACCTCTTCCACTACTACTACTACTACTACTACCTACACACACACACACACATATACACACACACACACACACACACACACGGACACAAAAGATTAATAGCTCCCACAATCCCCTAAACCTGAAACGGATATATAAATAATTCCCGCCAAAAGTGGGGGCGGGTCGCAGCCTTCAGGATAAGAAAAGGCGGGAAGAATTTGGGCGGGCAAGATTTTGGGCGGGAAGGCAGAGGGGGAGACGGACCTAAGATAGATGGCTCTGGCCTGGCTCTCCTCCTAGCTGGGTAAGTGAAAAGGTTTTTCAACTGTACAGCCGGAGTGTGTGTGTGTGTGTCTTGAAGCTACCAGAGTTCTGTGTGTGTGTGTGTGTGTGTGTATCTTGGTGTAGTGTGTAGTATGCCCAGAGGTGTGCAGGTTTCTGTGTATCTTGGCATATTAATGTGTTAAAGTGTACTGTACATTATCGGTAATATTCCGTTTAGTTTGGCATTATTTTGCATTGGGAGAGTGGATACAACACTCATCTACTGTTTTAAGAGTCACTGGTTTGCATCCGAGGCATCCACATTCCACCCAACTGTGATTGGGTACCTAACTTTACAGAAGTATACCATTGGCTTACAGGAATTATACATTATTGACCTATACTTATACAGTAAATACATAAAATATTTTGTACCCAACGAAAGGAAGATCACAAGAGGAGTGTGGCATAAAGGTAAATATTTCGTTTCGTTTGGATTATTATTCTCTAGATGAGTTATTTACTGTATGTGTGGGTCTGCCCATTGCTTATCCTCGTCTGGTCAAGTCCTGCTAACATCACTCAGAGCTAGGCAAGGTAGAGAGCGGCTGGTTACCTTGATTACATTTATTCTCTCTTGGCAAAATATCGAGTCACTTTTATGTTATGATTGTCTTACAACGCGTGCTTAGTGTAAGGCGTGGAGAGAGAGAGAGAGAGAGAGAGAGAGAGAGAGAGAGAGAGAGAGAGAGAGACCATCTGGCAGGTACAGGAGCCAGGTGTACACTCACCTGGGGAGGAGACTACAGGCGTGTTTATGGAACCCTAAACTTACTGCACCGTACCAAACACACTTCTCACCTTACCACTACCTCAACACACACACACACACACACACACACACAACAAATAAGCAATTGATGGCCTCTTTTCTACACGTTCGAAATCCACTTAAGGAGACAAATCGATGCTACTTCGTCTCAGCCCGCCGCCGCCGTCGTATTGAAATAACACTGATGAAATTAGTATTAAATTCCGTCCTCTGGCAATGATGTACGGCGGGGAATCAATAGATGGGCCGTAGCCTATAATTCCCTGCTTTGGAGTTGCTCTTGTAAAATATGACTACAGAATTATCCATTGATTTATTAGTGGCAACGATTTTTCGGGTGGTGGCTAAGAGGAGACTGTGTTGGGTCTTCTTCTCCTTCTTTCTTCTTCTTCTCCTTCTTCTTCTTCTTCTTCTTCTTCCCCGTTCCCTCCCCACCCCTAATGGTATATTTATTAACCCCATGGAGTTAATTTATAACCCCATATAAGGTAAATTTGTTCTTGAATTTCTGTTATGGATGTGTTATTGGTACAAGTCTTTGTTTATTTATTGTTTGTTGGTTTTCTTTGTTTGTGTAGCGAGTTATTGTTTATTTTTTTTTTGGGGGGGGGGGGGGATGGCATTGAGTTTATCACATGAGTTGGTTTTCATCTCCAGTAAATTGTTGACTGAAAAACGCTGATAACAAGGTTGAAAAAAATAATCATAAAATATTTAAGACTTGATGATAAAATTTCATAGTAATTTTAACACTAAAATACTTCAGATCAATTTGTAAACTTCCATTAAATAATAAAAAAAAGTCAATATACAATAATCAACCTTGAAATAATACGATTAATGTTCGCTCATAGACGAAGCAAAACGGAATGTATTTTTCACTTGACACAGTTCCTGACTTACGCGCCAAGATTAAAAAAAAGAGTTTAATAACATGGGGACAAAAACATGATCATTAGTTTGTTTTCGTCTTTAAGGATTTATGTGTATGTAGGAAAATAAATATATTTTCCTTATTTTTTCCTTATCTCCCACGTGTTCTCCTTCAAGGGACTTTGCTAAGAGTTAAGAGAAAAGATGAGAAACAAATTTAGACGAAATAAAAAGAAAACGGGCTCATGTGGGAGGCGTGGACAAGTGACAGAGAAAAAGTAGCCTTACTGGGCAACGGGCGGTGGGCAAGACATACCAACGTCCACCTCTTAAAACCTCTCTAATATACCTCTCTTGCCCTTTTCCCATCGTCCAAGTATAAAAACTCTCACATAAACATCTCCACGAGGGCAATACACTCCATCTCACATCGAAAATGGAGAAATTCAAGCATAACTTAACCTTGGAAATCGGGTAAACATTGCGGGGGAGTGAGACGAACTGTGTGTTGTTAACGCTGAAGACATCCAGTCGGGGTAAGCACAGTCTCGTACATTGCCGTTGCTTCCACAGAATTTTACTGGAAGTCGCATATAAATCACAAGTTCCCTAGTGTACCAAGCAAGCAAGCAAGACGTGGGTTAGATTTATTAGTGCATACATCCTCAGTAATACACCGGCACCGTGTATTTGTATGTATTTAAAAACACTTCCATTGTGACGTTCTTTAAACACTGTATACAACTGGTACTCAAAGGGATAATTTAGTAGTGTACCCTCTCAGTATAAGACACACATTAATGCTTTACATCCATTCCAATGTAACTTTTCAAAGATACATTGGTAACATGGTATTATTTCCTTGTAATATAGTGGTACATGGTGTATTGGTATTGTGGATCATTTACACTGTATTCTTGTAAAATGTTTTAGTATTTCTGACCATTCCATTTTGTTTTGCTTTTATGAAATACATTGGTACTTTAAACCATACTAATGTTTACCATTTTTATTCCAAGATACATTGGTACTAAGGAACATTCCACTGTACTTTCCTGTGACAAAATATAGTGATAATAAAAACACACCTCTATAACTTTACATTATTACAATGGTACTCAAAAAGACATACACCAGCAAGTTACATTGGTACATGAGAACATTACATAGTACTTTCTCCTCATCACAAGATACAAATATAATTCCTGAAAGAACCAAGACAATGAATGACTCCCATTGGTATTCTAAGACACTCACCAAGGTTCCTTATTAAGAGTAAAATACATTGTTACATTATAAAACTCCAATGTACCATCTGTTCAGGAGGTTACATTGATCAGAATTTAGCCTCTGAACAACGTAAATAATACCAATAAAAAAACAATCAGAATTTGTAGGATAATTTAACTAATATAAAATATAAAACAAATACTGACATCATCTTTTAAGCCTTTAACATTGACCTATTGAAGAAAATTGTTCTATGTATAAATCTATACACTCGAGTCGTAAATAATTAACCATATGACCCCACCTATGAACTTTGACCTCTAGATTTAGGGGTCATTTTTATGCTCAAGTAGTTAAGAGTGACGGTGTGTGTGGTAGCTGAAGGCGAGGTATAGTATTTACCTTCTTAGTCCAGCCAGCCTTATACCTATTGTGGTAATGGCGTCACGAGAGTCAAAAACCTCTATCTTCAAGTCCTATATTTTTTTGTGTGAAAGATTACGCAAAGAAAAACAAAAGCAAACAAATAAAGAAAGAAAGAAACAAACAAAAACATACCTAGTTAGTCAGAAAAAAAGAAGATAAGAAAGGTTGATTATCATTATAGGTTGTCAAACAGCCCAATTAACAGGTGACATCAGTACGTGAGGTAAATTATAACGAAGACAATAATAATAATAATGATAATAATAATAGTCATCAACAAAACATTCAACAACAACAACACTAACACACACACACACACACACACACACACATTTCAGGAATCACCACAACCAGCATATAAATCAACTCTCTCTCCCTCACTCCATCAATATTCCCAGTGTCACCTCCTGTTCTTCCCTCACTCCTCCCTCACACCAGGCCATAAACAGCACATACTCACTCCATCTACTCCACTATCTATAATCTTATATACCATCTCCGTAGTTATATACCTATCATCTGAGAACATATATAGTGGTAAAATATAATCCCCTGGCATCAACTGGCGGGGCGCTAAAGGTTGTCGCATTTTTACCCAGATCAAAGTAATTCGAGCTGGATATATGCCGGATAAATCAACAATGATTTATATGGGGATTAAGTGACCCCTTCCACTCCTCCTCCTACCACTCCTACTAGTCCCCCTACCTCTACTACTACTCCTCCTACCACTCCTACTACTCCTCCTACCACTCCTACTAGTCCTCCTACCACTCCTACTGCTCCTCCTACTACTACTTTATGTAAATGAGGACGTACTAACACACGGTATATATTTTAGTATTACAGATGGAGGAAAATTATGAAGGGTTGTGTGTCATAGTGTCCTCATGCACGTACACACACACACACACACACACACACACACACACCAGTTAACATCAGCTATCTCCCACCAAACAATCCAAGTCACAAGATAAATATGTGAAGACGATTATAACCCAACAGGAGCTACAACCTGCAAATATTTAGCAAAAACTCATTAGCATTCTCGTAGGCTGCAAGTCCACATACGTTTTCACAGACGACTCGGAGGGACACTAAGAGTTTAAGTCGACCTGGCTACCTCAGACCTTGCATATTGATGAGCTCTTCCTTCTTCTTCTCACCCTTCTCTTCTCATTCTCTTCCTCCACCTCTTTTCTCTTCCTCCTCCTCTTTCCATGACCTTCTAATTCCCCCTACTCCTCTTCCTTTTATTTATTTCGCCTCCTTCCCCTCCTTTTCTTTCGCACGCCTTCTAATTCACCCCATCTCCTCCTCCTCCTTCCTCTCCTTCCTCCTCTCCTTCATCTTCCTTCTCCTCCTCTCGATGCCTGGCAAAAAGTTCTCATCTATATCTCTGTCTCCCTCTGTCCTGTAGTGATGTTTGTGGAAGGACGGGGGGTAGAGGGGGAGAGGGAAGAGGGCAGTGGAGGGAAGGGGGGCAGTAGAGGAGAGATGAGGGGAAGGACAGGGGGTGAGGGAGGGAGGGGGAAGGTTGGTTCTAATTAAGGCATGTGATTGGTTTATAAGACAGCATTGGGAGGTAATTACTACTGCTTGGTGGGGGTTGGTTACTTGGAGGTATAATGGTTGTTAGAGGTTAGGTTGTGAGTTATGGTTGTGATCGTAAAAGTGATGAACTGCAAGGAAAGTTCTGAGTGGTTGATGACTATTGTATCAAGTGTTTAATTGAGCCATTTGATTTGGTTATTAGGTTGTAAAGTAGGGGGAGGGGGTTGTAGGAGGAGGGGAGGTTGTAAGGGGAGGGAGGAGGTTGTAAGGGGAGGGGGAGGTTGTAAGGGGAGGTGGAGGTTGTAAGGGGAGGGGGAGGTTGTAAGGGGAGGGGGAGGTTGTAAGGGGAGGGGGAGGTTGTAGGAGGAGGAGAAGGTTGTAAGGGGAGGGGGAGGTTGTAAGGGGAGGGGGGAGGTTGTAAGGGGAGGGGGGAGGTTGTAAGGGGAGGGGGAGGTTGTAAGGGGAGGGAGGAGGTTGTAAGGGGAGGGGGAGGTTGTAGGAGGAGGAGGAGGTTGTAAGGGGAGGGGGAGGTTGTAAGGGGAGGTGGAGGTTGTAAGGGAGGGGGGGAGGTTGTAAGGGGAGGGGGGGAGGTTGTAAGGGGAGGGGGGGAGGTTGTAAGGGGAGGGAGGAGGTTGTAAGGGGAGGGGGAGGTTGTAAGGGGAGGTGGAGGTTGTAAGGGGAGGTGGAGGTTGTAAGGGGAGGGGGAGGTTGTAAGGGGAGGGGGGGAGGTTGTAAGGGGAGGGGGGGTTTATATTTTGGAAGTTAAGATAAATTATAAAATGATTAAATTTCTCGTTGGGTTGTTACGCTTATCAACAACAAAGATATAGAAAAGTTAACTAGGATCTATAATGCGGGTTTAATTGAGCTATTTAATTGGTTTATACGACAGTTTTATGAGGTTTTCTCTGTGTGTGTGGTGGGAGGGGGGTGTTGCTGCTGTTGTTGTTGTTGGCAGGTGTTAGAGGTTATGGTGAATACAAGATGGTTATCACTAGCAAGAGAGTTGAATGGGGTAGTTAAGAGTCTTCTGTCTAGTTGAAATAAAGTCATTCTCTTGGTTGATTGGCTGTGCATCACTGAGAGGGAGAAGATGGTTAATATTGGTAGGGATTCTTACTAGGAGGAGGATGAAGAAGAAGACGAGCAAGAGAAGGAGGAGGAAGAAGAAGAGCAAGAGGAAGAGGAGGAGGAAAAGGAGGAGAAGGAGGAGGTTGTGGAGGTTGTGGAGGAGGAGGTTGTTAGAGGTTATATTAATGTATATTTTTAATAAAATTTTTTGAAATATCACCAACAAGGAAGATGATTGGTCGATGGCTTTTGTTTTTACTTTGTCAGGGTGAAGTGTATGTTGTCAGCTACTACCACTACCACGACCTACCCACTACCACGACCTACCCACTACCACGACCTACCTACCTACCTACTACCACTACCACGACCTACCCACTACCACGACCTACCCACTACCACGACCTACCCACTACCACGACCTACCCACTACCACGACCTACCCACTACCACGACCTACCCACTACCACGACCTACCCACTACCACGACCTACCCACTACCACGACATACCTACCTACCTACTACCACTACCACGACCTACATCACCCACTCCTCCACACAGCCGTCCTGACCACAGTGTGTACCTCCCCCCCCCACCCCCCTCCTCCAAACGTGACACCATAATAACATTAAAGTCTCCTCGCAGCTCCCATTATATTTATGAAGTATTGTGTCCGTGATATCATAATCTCGAGTAATTTCAGTCTCTCGTAACTCTGTCAACAAGAGTCCAAAGCCTTCGTTTCCCGGACTCTCAGACAATAGGAGTGAAATGACTTACCCTCCGCGCCCCTATCATTCTCATCCTCACCTCTCATCCCCTCCCCCTCATCCCTCTCATTCCTTTACCTCATCCTCCCCTCTCCTTCATATCAAGACACTAGTGAGGGAGGTGACGTGGGTAGGAAAGTTGGAGGAAAAGATGGAATGGGGGTTTGGAAGGAAGGAGGAAAGAGAGAGAAGGAGGGAAGGTTGGAGAGTGTGGAGGAGGGAAGGATGGAAGAAGGGAAGGAGTGTTGGAGGAAGGGAAGAAGGTAGGGAGGGAGGAATCTTGATTTTTGTTTTTTATCACGTTTCTTTGACCATCATCTCTTGTAAACATTATCAAGGTGAATTCCCAATTTAAACACTACCCTTATTATTATTATTAAACATCTGAACATCAAGGTGAAGAGAAGCAAGGAGACCTACCCTAACCTTAAACATCAACATCGACCCTCTTAACACGCTCGAGAATTCCAACATCAGCCCAGATTAAACTACCTATTATTATAAACATTAGCTTGGACATGTAGAAAACATTCATTCGGCGTGTACGAGGATTAAACACAGGATTGGAACCTTTTTATCTATTGACTGGAAAGGTTTATGGTGACACTAGGTGTGTTTAGAGCCCGGCTGATGTTATTACTGGCCATCTGAGGGATATATTGTGGGGTAGAAAGTTGTGATTGGTGGTGGAGGGGGGGGGGTTGGTGGTAGGGGAGAGGGGGGTGGTGTTGAGGAGGGGGGGGGTGGTGGTGGTGTGGAATGTTGGTGGTAGGGGACTTGTTGGTGGTGGTGGTGCTGGTGGTAGGGGAGATGAGGTGGTGGTGATAGTGAGTGAATTGGTGGAAGATGATTGCGAAGTTACCTGTCGGAGAGAGAGAGAGAGAGGGAGAGAGAGAGAGAGAGAGAGAGAGAGAGAGAGAGAGAGAGAGAGACGTGGAATAACACAACTCAGAATAGACAAAGAATGGTAAAAAAAAAAATTACCAACACCCCCCCTCCCTCTCCACCACATTACTTCCCCCTCCACCACACTACCTCCCCCTCCACCACACTCCCCCCCACTACTCTCCCCCCACCACACTCCTCCCCTCCACCACTTCTGTCATAACTGCCTCTGTTGACTGTAATTCTCATCATTTTGTCAGGCATCAACACTGTGTACACTTTTCGGGGATTCTATGTACAAGACGTGTTCACTTCGCCTACACGGAGTTTGCGTTGCGTGAGTGTCGAACGCGAAAACGAATTGCGTGCAAATTCCGATGGACTTGTGTTCCGATTTTTGGCGTGTAACTTTGAGAGAGAGAGAGAGAGAGAGAGAGAGAGAGATTAAATGAAGCTTGAGAATATTGTTTGTTTACACATTGGATTTTCACATAATTTCGCGTCTTGTTCACGATTTCGTTTAAAAGTGGCGAAATTTTTACCTTGAGACAGACTTAAAGACGCAACATGAATGATGATAATTTTGTATTATTCATTCTTATTGTATAATTATCTTAAGCCATGATTATTTCAAAAACGAATTATCGCCTTGACTATGATGACCAGAGATTATACCAAGAGTCGATTATGTAAGTGGTCCGATTATACAAAACTTGGTTAGTATTTGACCCCTGATTAGTCATTACCTGGTTAATTTTGATCCTATTATCTCAAATATGATTATATTTGCCAACTGATTACCAAAGACCCGATTATATATGGTGGGCCGATTATCCAAGACCCGATTATATATGGTGGGCCGATTATCCAAGACCCGATTATATATAAAGTGATTAGCCAAGATTTAATAAGCCAGGTTTTAAGACCCCCGTTATAATGACCCAATTACACAAAATACGGATTATCCAAATCATGAGATTATCTAATTCCCGATAATCCGAGGTGAAATTATCAAAGTAATTTTTTTTATCCGTCATTAAGACATCATTACGTAAAAGCAATGAACCGGAAGCTAATTATATGACTAATTACTATCTAGAGACGATTATCTAATTACCTAAGATGGAATTATCATGTCTCGAGCACCAATTATTATTTTTCAATTATCCAGATGCCGTCGATTATAAAGTAGCCGATTTATTACGTCCCGATTATATACGATTATTCTATTCTCAATTATCCAAGAACAGATTATCAGAAGCTTATAAGTCATCAACTTATTTTTCAGCGTCGGAATTATCAAAGTCCCAAATTACTGATGATATAATCGTCCTTGTGATGATCCGACTAATTATCCAGGACACCGATAATTAAGACACCAATTATCCAAGGCGTCGATTAATTAACTTGGACAACGAAAATACTTCTTTGTCGTGGTTGTAGTTGGATTTGTGGTCGTGGTTGTGGTCGTGGTTGTAGTTCTGGTAGTGGTCGTGGTTGAGTGGTCGTGGTTGCAGTTCTGGTCGTGGTTGTGGTCGGGTCGTCGTCCTCAGTAAATAAAAACTTTACCTTGATAGCCTCTTTTTCCTCCTCCTCCTCCTCCTGCATTACCATCACCACCTCCTCCTCCTCCTCCAACACCTCCTCCTCCTCCAACACCTCCTCCTCCTCCTCCTCCCCCAGCCTCGTCTTGACATAACACCACCTACAGACCGTGTTTAAAATCGCACGACTTTTGTTTAATTATTTTTACCCCCCGCAGCCCCCCCAAACCCTCTCCCACCTATTCCTCCTCTTCCCCTCTTCCTCCTCTCCCTCTCTCCTCCCTCTTCCTCACCAGTGATTTATACCCCAACGAATGAGATAAAAAGATTGAAGGAAGAAAGAAAAATGAATAGAACGCAGAAAAAATGAGAGACATCGACAATAATCTCCAGGTAGAAGGAAAATACCTCAAGAATGAAAGTCAAACAAGTGTGGAGAGACTACAGGTCCCCCCCGTCTTGTGTTGCGGGGTTTAAGAAAAATGGGGGGGGGCAAGGCGGGGAGGAGCGGGGGGGGCAAGGCGGGGAGGAGCAGGGGGGGGGTGAGGAGGGGGGAGGAGTAGGAGGTAAACAAGACAGAATTGGCACACTTCTCTTCCTCCAAGCTTTTCTACGCTTGGTTGGACGAGCGAAATGGTGTGTCTGTCTGTGTGTCTGTTTGTGTGTCTGTTTACCTGTCTTGTGAGCTGGAGGGGGGGAAGGGAAGGGAAGGGAAAGGGAAAGGGGGGGGAGGAAAAGTAAGAAATGGGATGGGGAAGGGGAAGGTTTAGGGGAGGGGGTTGTTACTGCGACATGAGAGAAGGTGATGGAAGGAGGAGAAGGGTATAAGAACCTTGAGGTAGAAGAGGATGAGAGAAAGAGAGAGAGAGAGACATGTGAGAACCTTCCTCCGAGAAACAGACACAGACAGACAGACAGACAGACAGACAGAGAAAGACACGTAGACAGATAGAAAGAAGTGGCTGGACCTGCTCTTCATTCGACCGTGACACCAATATTCATAAGATAACAAGAGGAGCGACAAAGACCGAGAGAGAGATCTAGTGAAGTCATTGACCCAGTTACTAAACAATACATGAGTTATGGGTACAACAGCCAGCCGATCGGAAAAGCTAATAAATTTTAATAGAACGATTTGTTTAAAGAATTACGGGGCTAGTTGAGAGGGATACATGTGTGTGTGTGTGTGTGTGTGTGTGTGTGTGTGTGTGTGTGTGTGTGTGTGTGTGAAGGAGGTGGAGGAAGAAGAAGAGAGGAGAAGGAGGTGGAGGAAGAGAGGAGGAGGATGTTGATGATGAAGAAATTTTTGTTAATAGGATAGTAATAGTAGTAGTAGTAGTAGTAGTATTAGTAGTAATGCTAGTAGTGGTAGTGATGACATTAATAATAGTAACGCTTTATTACTAGTTTTTTTATGAGAGTAAATTCCCATGGCTATTGATAAAGTAATAATTATTATCAAAATCAAATACGATTACCAGATATATGTGTGGTAAGTAGTAGTGGTGGTTGTGGGAGAGTGATCGACGTGTGGTGGTAGTGGTGGTGACAGTGGTTGGTAGTGGTGGTGACAGTGGTTGGTAGTGGTGGTAGTGATATGGCTTGTCGGGGGGGGGGTGTTGGGTGGTGAGGGGTAGGGGGGGAGGAGGGGTAAGTAACCAAGCGTGCGTGTCCGAGAGAGGGGAGAGGGGGATAGGAGGGGGTTGTGGTAAGGTTAGGTAGCGATGGTGGTAGTTGTGGTGACGGTGTTGGTGGTAGTTGTGGTTGGTTGGTTCTTAGTGATAGTTCTGTGTGACCAGATTAAGGTTAAGAGTTGTGTGGCCTCAGTGATGCTCTCTCTCTCTCTCTCTCTCTCTCTCTCTCTCTCTCTCTCTCTCTCTCTCTCTCTCTCTCTCTGTCTGTTTGTCTGTCTTTTTTCTCGTATATTTAAATGATTTCTCAAGCAAGCTATCCATGTATGTATGTATATGTATGTATGTATGTATGTATGTATGTATGTATGTACTACCAACACGACATAACGTTGAGACTCCCACACACCCACCTA
This sequence comes from Homarus gammarus, assembly GCA_958450375.1. Classification (NCBI taxonomy): domain Eukaryota; kingdom Metazoa; phylum Arthropoda; class Malacostraca; order Decapoda; family Nephropidae; genus Homarus; species Homarus gammarus. Next base: position 1,175,853 of record CAUDMG010002367.1, on the reverse strand, counting down.
CAACAACAGGTGTGCACACACATGCTACTCACTAACTAAACACCATCCTCACACACCTGTATGACCCTACACACCTGTTCCATACTTTACGTGAACCCAAAATATAACACCGACTATGGGCTCCTTAAACAAGAAGCAATAGTGAGGTGTTTCGTTTCATCAGTTCAGGTGTGCAGACGTGACTTGATGTTAATGAATTTAATCCATACTGTTCCTTAACTCTGTCTGAACGTTCCTTTGGGGTAAAAGAACAGTTTATAGAGACAAGACACATATGTTTATTGTTAATTAGTTACGATGAGTAAAGTAATGGAAACTTTAAATTATTTTATCCTTTGTCAGAATTTTTCATGTCCTCCTGACGCCGAGCCTGACGTAATTCACAGGTAAAGTGATATAAATTCTGGGATTAATAAACCAGACACACACACACAGGGATACACACACATATTTGGATATACACACACCTGAATATACACGCACACATATATATATATACACACACACACGGATATACTTATCTACAAGGGTATTTACATTAGTCTGGTGACACTAGTCCTTGACAAATAATCTTACCGCCAACAGATATCTTAATCTTGTAGTCTATGAGGAATATATTATATCAAGGTCGTGTTAAGAAGTCTTGGATCTTGGTTTTGTGGGGTAGTGGGAGTTAGGGTGGGGAGGTGACTGAGGTGGTGGGGAGGGGCGAGGTGACGATGGGGAGGTGACTGAGGTGGTGGGGAGGGGCGGTGTCATGGAGGGGAGGTGACTTGTAGTGGGGAGGGGAAGGGTCATGGAGGGGAGGTGACTTGTAGTGGGGAGGGGAAGGGTCATGGAGAGGAGGTGACTTGGGTAGTGGGTAGGAGTGGGGGTGATGATAGGGAGGTGACTGGTGGTCGGGAGAGGCGGGGTCGCAGGTAGACAGGAGTGACCGCTGACCGCAGCAGGTGACCGCAGGACTTGTTGTCGCCCAACCCACATCTGATGAGTTTATGGGACTTGGATAACTTTCTTTCTTAGCAAGGTTAAGAGAGAGAGAGACAGACAGAAAGAAAGAGAGAGAGACAGACAGAAAGAGAGAGAGATAGAGACAGACAGACAGCAGAAAGAGAGAGGGAGGAGAGGGGCAGATAGAGACAGAGAGAATTGAAGAGAGAATTAAAAACAAAGAGACAGAAAGACAGACAGAGAGGAAAATAAGGAGAAAAACATCCATGAAAAAGAGAGAAAAAGACGGAAGAGGAAAAAACATGAAAGAAACAGAGATAAAAGGAAAAATAAATACACAGAATTAACGTCTAAGATTTAGTAAAATAAAAATACAGATAGATCGATAAAGATAAAAAAAAAAGTTAGATAAATAATTAAACAAAGTAAAGAGAAAGTATAATAAATAATATCATTAATTTCTTCACCATTAGAGAGACAAAGTTACATACCTACACGGAGAGCTACAATGATATATGTCTATAGCAGTAAACTTACTCTTATATGTATAAATAAATAAATATGCATACAAACACACGTACAGACACCCCCCCCCCACACACATGCAACACCTTTCTCCCCCTCCTCCCCCTCCTTCCCCAACCCCCCCCACACACAACCCCCCCCCTCCTTCACACAGACAACAAGAATCGTGTATGCATAATCACGCAGTAAGCATTTTACATATACTATATACACCTACAGTATATACAGCCGTGTGTGTGTGTGTGTGTGTGTGTGTGTGTGTGTGTGTGTGTGTGCGTGGGTGTGTGTATGTCATGGGGCGCTGCGGGGACGCCTTATGTCTTTTTTTTTTTGTAGTCACCTCGACATCCTTGCGACACTCTCTCTCTCTCTCTCTCTCTCTCTCTCTCTCTCTCTCTCTCTCTCTCTCTCTCTCTCTCTCTCTCCAGTTGACGCTGACCCCTGCTGTGGCCACCTGCTACTCGGTCGGAAAAAAAAAAATGAGAGTTCTGTTACGATTGTGCAGTCTGGTTGGTGTCGTGGATTAGATAGATAGGGAGATAGTTGGATAGATAGATAATTGTAATGATAAATAAAGAGAAAACAAGAGAAAGAATGAGAGGAGAGAGAGAGAGAGAGAGAGAGAGAGAGAGAGAGAGAGAGCAACACGTGACTATTAAACTGATGTGTGGTGCTTTAAAAGGTGAATATCTTTGGCAGGTGTCACAGGTAAGTTGTGATCCTTATTAAGCCGGCACGAACACTCTCCTCGTCTCAGCCACTCTCAGACTTAACCTTAATGTACAGAAATGTCTTAAATATTGGTTAACTTAAGGGGTATTTTAACCTCACGTTAGGTTTGGTTAGGTTTGGTTAGATTTGGTTAGGTTTGGTTAGGTTTGGTTAGGTTTGGTTAGGTTTGGTTAGGTTGTTTAATCATCAGGTGAAATAAGATAAGCTGGGGTGTCTAATCTTCAGGTAGTCTAAACTATCATCAAAACCTAAAAAAAACAAAAACATTCCTCACTACAACGTAACCAAGGCAGAGGTCTCAATTAACACCTTACAGAAAAAATTAAAGGTAACAGACAAATACCTTAAATTACCTTAATGATCTATGACAGGTTAGAGAAGATTATGTTTTTGTTTGTGATGAAGGGGCGAAGTTTCAATTTATTCCAACCGCGTCTGCTAGCTCTATGAATGCTATAATCCTGAGAGAGTGACAGAGTATTTGAGGGATTATTATACCAGTTCCTGTTAATGTTGACTAGGGTCTATTAGGACTGGGGCCCATTAGGACTGGGGCCCATTAGGACTAGGGCCCATTTGATCTGCCCAGCTGGTGGGTGAATGTGGAGTAGGGTGATGGAGAGTTCTGCCAAATAGTGTTAACATGTGAGTCGTCTCTAGAAGGGCATGATATTACCTGTTTCTTGATATTAAATCATATTAACCTAACCTAACCTAACCTAACCACTAATACGAGCCAAGCACTGTCTTCATTATAACTGTACCCCTGATATGGTTAATCAGGAGAATGCTTGTGTCTTATCGTGATACAATTCCCTAGTGATTACATGTGCATGAAGCAATATATTTTTACCTGCATACCTGTATACCTGTATGTTTCCTAATTTTCCTTCTTTCTCTCTATATTTATCTATTCATTTTATCTACATCTCTCTCTCTCTCTCTTTCTGTGTGTGTGTGTGTGTGTGTGTGTGTGTGTGTGTGAGCCAATCCCTTATAGTTTACAACAAATTCGTGATGCAGGAACCAGAATTCAAAGTAGGTTAAGCTGACCGTATGAACTTTATTCAGATAATAGTCTTCTGTGTTGACTTTGAATTATGTTAAATATCTCGTTGGTTTAATGGTCGCTATTGTCAGGTCCGTTTAAAAGAAGTTTAATATATGCAGTTAGTACATAACTTCTTGAGGGAAAAAAATTTAAATGTATATTAGTTTTGTATTATTATTATTATTATTATTATTATTATTATTATTATTGCTGTTGTTGTTGTTTAATTTTATCATATATTTTGTTATTAACTTTTATCACACATCAGTCTATCTTAGAATTAGTTGACGTGATTTTTGACACTGTAATCTCTCTCTTTCTCTTACTCTCCGACCAAACGACAGAGAGAGATAGAAAGAGACCAAATATAAATAGGGTCATATAAACGGAGAAGAAAACAGAGAGAGAGAGAGAGAGAGAGAGAGAGAGAGACAGAGAGAGAGAGAGAGAGAGAGAGAGAGAAAAGAAATTACATACTTAGGCAGTCTTCAAAAGGAACCTTAACTAATTCTAAGTGGACAGTCCCTACCTTGCTTGTTGCCTCTCTCTCTCTCTCTCTCTCTCTCTCTCTCTCTCTCTCTCTCTCTCTCTGATCCAAGTCATTTAAGCATGACCAATGCAATATACGACTAAGGGTTCTCTCTACCTGTAGTGTATTTGGTGATGGTGGTGATTGTGGTAGTGGTGATTGTGGTGGTGGTGGTGATGGTAATGATGGTGGTGGTAGCAGTAGTAGTATTGGAAGTAGTAGTGGCGATGATAGTGGTTGTATTGGTGGCGGTGGTGTTAGTAGTGGTAGTGGTGGTAGTGATGGTGGTAGTGATGGTGGTAGTGGTGGTAGTGATGGTGGTAGTGATGGTGGTAGTGGTGGTGGTAGTGATGGTGGTAGTGATGGTGGTAGTGATGGTTGTGATGGTGGTAGTGGTGGTAGTGATCGTGGTAGTGATGGTGGTAGTGGTGGTGGTAGTGATGGTGGTAGTGGTGGTAGTGATGGACGAAGTAGCACACATATATAATAAGTATAGTGGTTAATTCTGAAGCCTTTTAGAGGTCATGTATGTATGTATGTATGTATGTATGTATGTATGTATGTATGTCTCTGTGTCTGTCTGTGTGTATGTCTCTATCTTTAATTTATTCTTGAAGTGTTATAAATATTATTCCTTAAGCTTTTATTTTATATTAATAATGAACTTCACTTAACCTAATCTTATTTTATTGTTGAAGATTAATCTTTTTTTTTTTACGATTTATCTTTATTTATGGAGCTTAATATTATTTTTTTAATCATATTTTAGTGTATTTTAATTTTATGTATTGAACTAAATTCTTTCACTAGATGCAGCTTAACCCCTTGAGTACGATATCTTAGTCCCTTGAGTACGATATCTTAACCCCTTGAGTACGATATCTTAACCCCTTGACTACGATATTTTAACCCCTTAAGTACGTCCGTCCTCAAAAGGTTAATTCTAAGCTTTTTCCATTCCAGAGCTTAAATTATCATATACCTAAAGCTTCATTCTATTCCCGAAACTGAATTCCAATTCCAATTTCCATTCCTTAGACTTCATGTCATTCCCAAAGTTTCATTCTATCTCCCAAAGCCTTACTATCTCCCCTAAAGCTTCACCATCTCCCTTAAAGCTTCATTCTATATCCCAAAACATCATTATATCCCAAAGTTTCATCATATTTTAAGGCTTCATTCTATCCCAAGGCTTCATTCTCTCTCCTTCCCCCAACTTGATTCCGTTATCAGGAGTACTAACTTAGCCCCTCGCACTGCAGCAGCCAGCCAGCCTGCCACCTCTCCAAGACATCGTTTCGACACGGGGTCTATTGCGGCCAGGGGAGAATTACATCACCAACAGCGTTACCATGTCCGCAACGCCTTACTAAATCGACTCGTGAGCATTAAAACGGAGCGGGTGTAGAAATCGGCAGTGAGTTCCTGACCTGGTAACACTGCCTAGCGAGCCAGTTGGAGGGAGGGAGGGGGGTTGGGTTGGGGTAAGGAAGAGCCGGGAGGTGGGGGGAGGGGGGAAGGGCTACAACCAGATTAGGAGGTAGATAGTATACGTGTACAATGTAAGGGTCTGGATTGTGTACATGGTAAGGTTCTGGAGCGTGTACGTGAAGAAGAAGAATTGCCCCCAATGGTCATTAACTTACGTACATTCTTACAAGAGAAGGAAAGGAGTGAGTACTGCAGTAGCTTCACTATACGAGTACTTTACTTACTCTGACAAATACATATTGGAAACTCAAAAATATAAAAGTTTGTAATATTTTCGGTTATAAACAAAGTCATTGAAGGAGATTTGATTAGTTGATGAAGGTAATTGGAAAGAATATAGAGTAGTAAGGAATATAAATTTCTGAGTTGTATATGTGATGCCATTAAACCACAGAGGATACAGGTGTGTGTGTGTGTGTGTGTGTGTAAGGTTTAATAAGTAGTGACAATGTTATTAAACCCAGTATTATGTTCAAGGAAGATGGGGAGAGGGGGAGGGGATGGGAGAATGCGGGGAATTGAAGATAATGAAATGTTTTAACTTCTTGAAACTGATAAGATCTATAAGCAACAGATCAAGAAATGTTTGGAGGTGAAAGTAAGATATGATTAAACCAAGTAATCGTTGTTGTTGTTTTTTTGGAGGGGCAGGATTGTGTTGGAGGGGCAGGATTGTGTTGGAGGGGGTGGGATGGCGAGGGGATGAAGGGAGGGTCGTGTTGGAGGTGGAAGGGGTTTGTTGGAGGGAGGTTAGGAGGGAGGGGGTATGACGAGAGGTTGAAGGGGGGTTGTGTTGGAGCGGGAGAGTTTTGTTGGGGGAAGGGACTCAAGGGAGTGGTGGGGAAGATTTGTCACATATAAGGTTTAATAAAAAGTTGTATAGTCAATAAACCAGGTGTTGTTTTGTTTTAAGGGATGGAGTTGTCGGGACACAGAGTGATTAAAACAGGAATGATTAAATAATGGTTTATTGCAAGGGTTTAGAGGTTTTTTAAGGTGGTTTAACAGGCACGATTGATGTTTGGTTTATTGCAGGGGTGTTAAGGTAATGCAAGAACACATTTAGTGGTTTATCAAGAGAAGATTAATACTTGGTTTATAGGAAGTGCGTAAAGATCTAGTTTTTGGTTTATTGTAACTAAAGTCTTGCAGGAACACATGTATTGGTTTAACAGGCCAGAAATAATGTTTGGTTTATTGCAGGGGTGTTGAGGTCTTGTAGAAACATATGTAGTATTTAACAACCACAGTTAATGTTTGGTTTATTGTGAGGTTTTAAGAGGTTGTAAAACACACTTAGTGGTTTAACAGGTCAAGACTAGCGTTTAGTTTATTGTAAATGCTTTAAGCTCTTAGTTTTGTGGTTTAATGTAAATTTGTCGAGGTCTTGGAGAAACACACGTAGCGGTTTAAACAGGACGCATTTAATATTTGGTTTATTGCAACAGGTGTTTTGTAGTCCAGTTACCAAGAGCAGAAGTTGAGTCCAGTCATACTAGGGCCCTTCTGGTTAATGAAACGTATAAAGACTTCTTCTGCGAGTGCCATTAAAAATTAATGACGCATAAAGAGTCATCTATTATCGGTGTGCTCGGGCCGATTACGATCAAGCCGAGAGAGGAGGTTTTATATTATTCATTTTACTATCTCTCTCTTGTGGCTGTTTTATTATTCAGGTTACGTGGGTTTGTTTTTTATTCAGTGTGGTGTTTGTGTTTGTGAGTGTTTGTGTTTGTGAGTGTTTGTGTTTGTGAGTATTTGTGTTTGTGAGTGTTTGTGTTTGTGAGTGTTTGTGTTTGTGTGGGTGTTTGTGTTTGTGAGTGTTTGTGTTTGTGAGTGTTTGTGTTTGTGAGTGTTTGTGTTTGTGAGTGTTTGTGTTTGTGAGTGTTTGTGTTTGTGAGTGTTTGTGTTTGTGAGTGTTTGTGTTTGTGAGTGTTTGTGTTTGTGAGTGTTTGTGTTTGTGGGTGGTATAAGATGATTAGTGAAGGGGGTGTTGTATAAGTGTTTGTGTGTTTGTGTGTGTAGGAAGTCTGTCTATCTCCTGTCTCCCAGTTATAGACAGACAGATACTCGTACGTATACACTCATACACACATGATCATACAGATACATATATAAGAACATGCATACATACACTTACATGTGAATCTAACCCTCTAACTCTCTCTCTCTCTCTCTCTCATGCAAAAATTGTAAACACACACACACACACACACACACACACACACACACACACACACACACACACACACCACACTTACAACACAGGAAAATAAATATTACATAAAAAAAAATTGAAAAGCACGCAGTGAATTTGCCTCATAATGGCTGTTCTAGTTTTCTAATCCACAATATATGACGGTGAGGAACTGGCTTAGTCTTCTCGGCGCCTGGTGGAGGTCAGGAGGTCTTCTGCAGGCTCATGACGTGAAGTGTTATATAGGCTGCAGCTCTCCTGACGAAGCCCCCCCCCCCCCAGCAGGAAGATGTTTTTTTGAAGGAAGCAGGAGGGAAGTGGGTCAGTGGGTTCAAGAGGAAGGAAGGAAGGAAGGTAGGAGGAGGGAGGTGGGTCAGTGGGTTCAAGAGGAAGGCAGGAGGGTGAAGGTGGGTTAATGGGTTCAATAGGAAGGAAGGAAGATAGGGAGATATAGCAGGAAGGTGTTGAAGGAAGGAAGGAGGGAGGAGGGAGATGGGTTAGTCAGTTAAGCAGGAAGGAAGAAAGAGGTAGATATAGCAGGAACATATATAAACAAGGGGTTGATGGACAGCAGGAAGGAAGGAAGGAAGGAAGGAAGGAAGGAAGGAAGAAAGTGACAGAATAGAAGTAGGAAGAAGAGTAATTCGCTCTATCCAAAATACATCTTGACAGCAAATCGTGACCACCGCAGCCAATAGATTATAGCAACACGGGTTAACTCTACGTGTTCATACAGTAGATTATAGCACTCTATAATTATCTCAAGATAGTTAAATATGTTATCGTTATTTACTCAAGATAACCGCTATGTTATTTTCACTTTATATAACTCAAGATGGTTTTTACTGTATAACATTACAAAAACATTCTTGTTCTAGTTATGTTTGTTATATTAGATAAGTTGTATGTTTGGTGTATAGGTAAATGTTTTAATATAATATACGTACCTTGATTTACTGTTATATATTGTGTTATGATAAGATTTAAGATTTAGACGTCTTTTGACTTGAGTAATCTAGTGGTGTCTTGGATTAAGTGGTAGAGGCAAGTGTATCTAAGTCTGAGTGATTATTTATTATTATTATTATTATTATTATTATTATTATTATTATTATTATTATTATTATTAAGACATCAACCTGTTTTTGTACCTGTACTCGTTAATCAGAAGAAGAGTGTGTGGGGCGTAGGAGAAGGTCACCATTAATAAGAAGATCACTTAACTCACAGTGATGAGGGGGGAGGGATTTCACCATCACCACTAACACCACTAATATTACCACTATCATCACCACCATCAACATCATCAGCTTTAACTACCATCATCACATCATCATCATCATCACCACGACCACCAGTACCACTGTCATTAACACCACTAGCACCACCACCACCATTATCATCTTCAACACTACCACCACCACCACCCAGGAGGGAACACCTACCACGACATCAGGAGTAAGGTGACCGTCTCTCTCTCTCTCTCTCTCTCTCTCTCTCTCTCTCTCTCTCTCTCTCTCTCTCTCTCTCTCTCTCTCTCTCTCTCTCTCTCCCCCCCCCCCCAGATGGTGTATTGAATGATCTATGTCTAACAAGTTTTACACTGTATCTAACGTCTATAGTGAAATTCTTATGTATAGCTGTAGTATTTTTCGTTACGTTTCATGTGATTGAATATTTTCTCCTGTTGCTCGAGTTCGTTTTCTGTGGAGGTATCAAGACAGCCTGGGCATTTTTCTCTCTCGTTCTGTCATATTGAATCTAATACAAACTCTCAACAGTTACGAACATTTATAACGTGTTCTAAAGAGGATTGAATTGCCTTTCAGTCTTTTTTTTTTCTAACTCTCTTCGGATGGGTTTATAAGGTGTGTGAGACAAGAGGTTCAAGTGATAGAGGGAGGACTGTTGTGTGTCTTGAGGTGGGTACACGATGGTGTTCTCTGCTCAGACGCTCGTACGAGAATACCTGCTTCAGGAACATATTTGGTAACCAATATTGGCGAGCTTTGAAGACTTTCTCTTGATGGCCTCGTGTACGACCTGGTGAATGATCGGAATTTGCATATTAGCGCCGGTAAAACTTTCATGGCGCGGCGTAATCTCATCTGAGGTGGTGTGGCTCCCCCGCTTGCTATATGCTTTTGACAACGATTTAAATGCAAGGGAGTGAACATACAGGTAAAGGTGTATTTAGTCTGAGGAATATACGCTATAGTAATGATAACAATAAAAATAACTGGAATCACCTGAAGATTAGACACCTTAACGCCAACCTAACCTAACCTAACCTAACCTAACCTAACCTAACCTAACCCTCTCTAGCAACATTAGGATATTTAATCATGAGGTGAAATAAACTGGGGGGCTAATCTTCAAGTGCTCCAAGAAACTGTAACCAATTAAAAAAATATAGAAAGGTAGATTATTATTATTATTATTATTATTATTATTATTATTATTATTATTATTATTATTATTATTATTATTTTCTGTAGACGTCGTTAGAAAAGGTTATACACGAAAATAAATAACAAGTGCTGAAGAAAGGGCGCGGACTCCACTCCATAAGCTGCGACATAAATTTTACTACCAGCGCGGCACCCGGGTTACAAATTGTCTAATATTTCAATGATCATTTGCCAGACCCGCAGGTGGTGATATTTGGTGTCCAACGCCCTCTATCTCTCTCCTTACCTACCTGCCTACCTAACTACCTACCTCTCTCACTACCTACTTCTCTCACTGTCTACCTACCTACCTACCTACCTACCTACCTACCTACATACCTTCCTACCTACCTACCTACCTACCTACCTACCTACCTACGGCTGCTGCAGGGAAAGGTGTGAGCCACTCTGAGGTTACATTCATTTACCGTTTGTTTTTAGGATTCAACTTGAAGTATCACAGGACTGAAGCCTTGAGTACAAACCTTCGTGGATTCGTTCTTAAACTTATTTTGGGGGATTCAACTTAGGGTTATCTAAGTACTGAACCCTTAAAAATAAAACTTACTGTATACAGACAGGATTAATCTCTTCCACTTTGAAGTATCTGAAAAGTGACGTCCTGAATAGTACTCCTTCTTAAATTCGATTAAAAATACAACTAAAAATACAAACAAACAATTAATCTCCCAAAATAGAATCAGAATCTCTTATTTTTCTCCTTTTTTTTTGTACTTGTTCTGAATCGACATCAGTAACCACACCTGAACATCTGAGACTAACGGGAGACCTCTACACCTTCAGCTCCAACACTAATTAATATATACTTCTAGTTCTGGTTTCATATATTCGCACACACACACACACACACACACACACACACACACACACACCCCATACGCAGATATACACAGGGAGAGAGAGAGAGAGAGAGAGAGAGAGAGAGAGAGAGAGAGAGAGAGAGAAATATGACACTGCAATATTTAACAAAGAAACACGATTGAATATAACACGTTGATGTGGTCTATGTATGACTCTTACGACACTTTGTAAACACTACCCAGGGTAAAGGTCAAGTGAGGGTACACTTGGTGGTGGTGTAGGAGTGTGTATTAGTCTGTGTATCAAGTTCCCGGATCAAGGTGTAGTTTAGGGAGAGTGTGGCTCTGGTGTGAGAGTGAGAATGGGATCGGCGGTGTACATTTGGGCGACAAGATCAACCTTCATTTGGGACTCACACACGCACACACAGACACACACAGACAGACAGAGAGACAGACACACACAGACAGACAGACAGACAGACACACACACAGACAGACAGACAGACAGACACACACACACTCACACACACACACACACACACACATACACACAGACAGACACACACACACACACACACACACACACACACTCACAGACACACACACACTCACAGACACACACACACACACACATACACACACACACACACACACACACCCCACACCGATTTTCTCAGTATTTTGTGTCATAAAATATAACCAAATTTCTTAAATTGTTTCTATATTTATGTTTATATTTATTTTTTTGTATGAGGTGTTGTCATAAAACAAGACACAGCAGCAGAGCACTAGTGAAGGCGTGGCATTCCTTCCCAAGCATGATGGTTCTGTGTTAAAGTTAAGGAACACACACCTTTATTTATAATCATTAATACTTACTCTGATGTTAATTACTGTTAAAACTGAAATATTTAATATGTTAAATCATCAGAGATTTACTAAATATAAGTTTTTGGAGTTTTAACTTAAAAACAAAAGAAACGACCACTCACGGATAAGGGGGCGAACTGAGGACTGCCGGGGCCCAGCGGGTCAGCCCCCCTCAGTGTGGCTACCACGTCTCTGTCATGTATTCTTATTTAGAGGTTTATTGTATATATTACCTTCTCTCAACAGACAATACTTATTCATCTATAATAGATATTTTCACAGAGAATAATTCACTCCTTTTATGCCTCTGCCAATAGTTATTATAATATAAACATAACAGTACCTCGTAACTAGTCCTGGACCCCCTGTGTACCACTGTGTTTGACCTCTTTGGTGATAGAGAAGAGAGGTCATGATTGCTCAAACTTTTCCAGGCAGGCAGATTAGCAGTGCCCTGACAAGTGACTTTTCCGGCGTTTTTCATTTCGGTAAAAAATTCAGTTTGTCCAACTTTTATTTTAGGCGATAGGAAATTGTATTAGTTAAGTTAATTTTCACCCAAATGAAGAAAAAAATGTTGCCCGAATGAAGTGATTTTTCGCGCCTAGATGATTTTTTTTTTTCCCGACCAGATGAAATGTGCTCGCTGGAAGGTGTACAGTAGATGTTGCTTGTATATATTGTACCATAGATGGAGGCTGAAAACACACACACACACACACACACACACACACACACACACACACCCGGATTGGTTGATATTCATGGTAATATTGTAGGTAATCAACCTCTTACTCCCATGATTGTTGACCATCCTACACCAACATTAAGAAACACACGAAATATAAACACAATCGGTAATAAGAATAATATAACCGGGTTCTCTTCAACATACATGTCTTCACTCACCACAAATACCGGGAAAATGTACAAAAAAAATATTATATGTCGACCCCCCCAAAAAAATATTAATCTCCATAAGAACTTGAATTGTTGTTTAAAGATACAGTTAAAGTGGCCTCCATGATGACATATTTTCAAGCGGGATTTTTTTTTTACTTATTTATTTTTTTATTTGTTTTTGCGTCGTACTGTTGACACTTGAGGGTAGGACGGAAGCGCCTATGAACGTACGGACGGATAACAGACAGATAGACAGACAGACAGGTGCATCATTATATAGTGTAACCTCCCTCCATACAATGAAGGGTTTAAATTGGTTACAGGTAATGATGACAGTCACTCACTCGTTCATTAGAGCATAAGTGATCAACGGTGTTTGTTGCTGCAGGTATTGTACCCGTCACACTATATAGGTACCCGTCACACTATATAGGTACCCGTCACACTATATAGGTACCCGTCACACTATATAGGTACCCGTCACTATACAGGTACCCGTCACACTATATAGGTACCCGTCACACTATACAGGTACCCGTCACTCTATACAGGTACCCGTCACACTATACAGGTACCCGTCACACTATACAGGTACCCGTCACACTATATAGGTACCCGTCACACTATATAGGTACCCGTCACACTATACAGGTACCCGTCACACTATATAGGTACCCGTCACACTATACAGGTACCCGTCACACTATACAGGTACCCGTCACACTATATAGGTACCCCACTATATAGGTACCCCACTATACAGGTACCCGTCACACTATATAGGTACCCGTCACACTATATAGGTACCCCACTATATAGGTACCCCACTATACAGGTACCCGTCACACTATACAGGTACCCGTCACACTATACAGGTACCCGTCACACTATACAAGTACAATCACTGTCCCTTCCTTAACATACTAGACTCAGAAAGTTTACCTGAAAAATTGGAGTTAATAAGATTACCTGCCTTATGTTATACCTGTACGAGGATTGTTATATGTGACACTATGTAAATAAGAGGAGGTGGATGTATGTCAATTTAGTATCAGATAGTGAATGAATAAAAAAAAGGATATATATTATTATACATAAACACATATATATTTATACATTTGATCTCAACATATACAAAGGGTATGTGTTTATATTATCGACACTTCCTGATCGAGCAGAATGAACCACAAGCAGTGAGTCAGTGAAGCAGTGAAGCAAGTACCCGGCGTTCTTGGGTCTGGGCCACTTACCTCATTACTACCCAAGGACCTGCAGGCCTTCACACACACACACACACACACGGGAGGGGGTGGGGGAACAACACGAAAGGAGTATATATAGATACATGTGGCTGAGAACCAAATAAGGATCATCCGATGTCTTGGGCACACAATCGGTTCAGCTCAGCAAAAGGTGGAGCTTCGGGATCCCGTTCGAGACCTATTGTGAGTCAGCTAGGGAGGAGGTTCTCTGTAACGAAACAGAGGGTCGAGTCGTGGTAGTGGTGCTGGTGGTAGGGAAGAGGAAGAAGAAGAAGAAAAAGAAGAAGAAGAAGAAGAAGAAGAAGAAGACCGTTGTTTGAAGAGTCATGATTACTGCACCATATGTAAAGACAAATATTAATCATCCTCTAATAGGTTTTCATTTAGATAGAGAGGTGAAAAGTTGAGACCCTTCTTCTATCCCCCCTCCCCTCCTTTTTAACCCCTCTACCTCCCTTCCCCACCCACACCCACCACCCTGGCATCATTGGTATGTGAACTTGTTACCCCTCTTACCCCTCTCCACTCACCCCCTACCACCCCTCCTACCTCCTCACTTGATCTCTGCCAGCTGGACAGACATGACATGATTTGTTGGCCCTCCCGAAAAATTGTGTATGATGTTGCTATGTTGGGAAGTATTTAGTGAAGGTATAAGCTCTCTCTCTCTCTCTCTCTCTCTCTCTCTCTCTCTCTCTCTCTCTCTCTCTCTGTACCTCACCAGACAACCTCCTTCCTCATTCCAAACTTACCATCATCATCGGAGCGATAACCTGACGTAGAGATTGGACTTACACTTCACTCCAATCCTGAGGTGAAGTGAAGATAAGTAGTGAGAGATTAGCTACTCCTCCTCGGTCATTTGGTGATTAAACTTCGAAATTGATTGGAGATTGGGATTCGGGGATTGGAAATTATCGAGGATTGGAATTTGAAGTTATAGTTGATAGGAATTGATATTTGGATACATGATATTATTATTGCTTGAAGGCGTTGAGTGTTGGGAGGACATTATTAATACAAGTAAACAATTTATTTCTTATTTGTATTTGAAATTACTTTTTATTTGTAAATTTATATTATTATTATCATTATATTGCAATTTATGGTGTTATTATTATTTTTATTATTATTATTATTTCCACTTTTATGGGGGTAGAGATTGAAATTAATTAGTCTGATACAAAAAAGAAGACTATCATAAACACCTTGACCCGCCACCTGTACTCGCTCAGGTGAGTTAATTCAAACACCTTGGCGAGGCATTGCTCAGGTAGTGTCTCCTCTGAGTTACTGCAGTACACACCTGAATTAGATCACCTGTAATAATTTTAGCTGATTAACAAACATTTGAGTGTGAAGCTTAGGGAGTGAAAGGTATGATGCTATTTGATATTAATGAAGAAGAAATACGACATAATGATGGTAATAATAATAATAATATAAATAATAGTAATAATAATAGACGGAGAGAAATAACTAAAGAGTCTACTTACCTTTATAACTAATTACCTCCCGACAGGTGAGTACCTAATGATAAAGTGTGATACCTGTAAGACTGTGTGAGCGAGCACCTTTTGTGGTCAACATCAGAGGCACTTTCTCCGCCCCGGCGTCCTGTGGGGTGTTTACTTGGTAGGAGGGGGGAGGGAGAGAGGGGGGGGGGGTTGGTGTGGTGAGTAAAGCTGTTTAGTACTACCCCCCTCCACACACACACACACACACACACACACACACACAAAACTCGTCTTCGTCATACACAGATTTTCTCCTCTCTTCCTCCCCTCCCCTCCTCTCTTCCTCTCCTCCCCTCCTCTCTTCCTCTCCTCTTACACCTCTGCTCAGTTCCTCCCATCTCCTCCCATTTTCTTCCTATCCTACCTTCTTCCCCCTTTCCTACCCTCTACTCCCTCTCTTTTTCCTCCCCCCCCACTCCCCCCCCCCCCCTCACATCCCCAACTCGTGGATACAATTCGATAATAAACTAATATTTTATTTATAGAGAAAACAAACCTTTCTGTAAAACCAGTGTGGAGGTTGGGGGTGGGGTGGAGGTTGGGGGTGGGAT
>CAUDMG010002367.1:1145000-1155000 GCA_958450375.1 Homarus gammarus | reverse complement strand
GTGTGTGTATGTGTGTCAGGGCTGGCGCTGGGGCGTTCCCGTGTTGCCCACTGTCAACAATACACATTTCTCTCTGGCGTGTAATCGTTCCTAAATAAATAATCTAAATTAACAAGACACCTCATGTCCAAACACTATAATTAGGGAGCGTATAATGGTAATAGGGAGACATATGGCTGTTATTAGCCTGTGTCTGCCCCGAGGGGTAGAGCAGGTCGCCACTCAAGAGTCTTCTCGGATTTGATATTCTAATGAGCCAACGGATGACCATGGGTCTCCCTTTAGTCTTACTCCTAGAGGGGGTCCTATGACAAGTCCTTCATTAAGGCACGCGAGGTTACTAATGAATAAATTTACCTAGATTACCTTAATGCCCTGAGTACTGAGGCTAATGGGAACAAGAGCCAGGAATTTGAATGAATCTCTTCCTCAGGGTAGGTTCATGGCGGCGGCGGCGGCTGCAGGTGACACACAGCACTTCCACAACTCCGACGTCCGTGGAATTCAACGTGGCGGTCTGAATCCTAACAAGTCGTCTCTGGGGGGTGGAGGGGAGGGGTGGGGGAGTAGGGGGATCCTGAGGCCGCAAGGAACTTACCGCCTCAGTTTTTTTTATGTCCTTCGTCCTAATCTGTGTGGCTTTTAAGCTCTGACGGTCGTGGTCTCGGGGCTGCGGGACACGCTAACCCGCGACCAAAGGCGACACCTAGAGATTACATCCACAGTGCTTCGTTCATCTCACTTGTCTTCGTCGGCAGGACTTGCCCCACCCAGGCATCCTACAGTGACAAGGACTCATATCAAACACACACATACATATCCTCTCTCCCTTTAACTTCTCCATATCCTATATATCCTAAACCTATATATATTACAGGATCCCAGAAAACTATCTGAAGGACTCCATAGAACGAATTGAAGGGTCCGGGTGTCCTTATAAGAGGAGGCGAACATTGCAGGTGAAACAGCTGGGAGGACAGGAGAGAGTCAGGCCCACAGATGGTATCAAGGCATTAGCGAGCTCACGCCAAAACTCCCCCGGCACACCCCGCGGCCACCTCACAGCCTCCTGGGGGAGCCTACACCTGGGGGAGCCTACACCTGGGGGAACCTACACCTGGGGGAACCTACACCTGGGGAGCCTCTATCTCACTACAACTGGGGGAGCCTACACCTGGAGTTCCTACACCTGGGTAGCCTACACCTAGGAGCATACACATATACACCTACACATGGTATCATACACACATACACCTACATAGGGTATCATACACACATACACCTACATATGGTATCACACACACATACACCTACATATGGTATCATACACACATACACCTACATATGGTATCACACACACATACACCTACATATGGTATCATACACACATACACCTACATATGGTATCATACACACAGCTCCTTCACTTTAAGGCCAGTGATCCTAAATTTAAGAATCCTATCACTTGGAGATCCTATTCCCTTGGATCCCTACGCCCCTCGTCGCCTCTACACCCAGGAGACTCTACACACCACAAGAGGTCCTACACTGACACATGCCACACTCGGCGTCCTTCAGATGGGCACCTCCTACACCCGCGAGATCCTACCAAGAGGGTCAGGATCAAGGGAAGGATCACAGGACCTCTTGTTCTCGTCACGTTTTTAAGGGTATGTCATCCATGGGGCGCGGTGGCCGAGTAGATACAATGCTCACTTGTTTTTTTCTTCTCCTAAGGGTTCCTGGTTTGATCCCTACTCCGCCCAGAGTAAAGTAGTATCTGACGTTACAGTTGAGGAAGTGAAGGCTGTTGAGTGCAGTGCCGGACATTCTGCCTCATTTCTTACCCATACAAGTTTTGTTTTCTTTCTTATTCATCTTCGTCTTGTTCTTTAAGTTCATCATCTCCCTATTTCTTCTTCACTACAGTTTCCTGACGCTGAGGTTCCTGAAGGCCGGGTCCTCCCTCACCATGTACACCTGCTGTAGGATATCACTCACCTGTCTATTGGAGGAACTGATGCAGGTATGTGAGTCATGTCAGATATACTGGGAGGTCTTAACAGGTGTGTGGAGGTTTGTAACGTAACGTATGTTGGGCCTGTAACGTGACGTATGTTGGGCCTGTAACGTGATGTATGTTGGAGTCCGTAACGTAACGTATGTTGGGTCTGTAAAGTGACGTATGTTGGGCCTGTAACGTGATGTATGTTGGGCCTGTAACGTGATGTATGTTGGGCCTGTAACGTGACGTATATTGGGGTCTGTAACGTGATGTATGTGCAGTGTGTAGCATGAGATCCATCGGGGGCAGTAACACGGGGTCCCTCGGGTCTCTAATGACAGGTGTGTAGAAGGGTGTAATAACAGGTATATGAGAGCTGTCTTAATAAATATTCACAGGTAAATTGAATCAAAACAAACTATAGGTGAGGCGGCCAGGTAAGAGATAGTGAAGATGGCGTTCCACCAGGTGTTCTCTCCTGACCTTACAACTTGTGGGGTGATATAAACTGACGCAGCTAATCTCCAGGTGATCCGAACATTTCTTTAATGAATCATTGTACCTATAATTATCTTTGTGAATATATATATATATATATATATATATATATATATATATATATATATATATATATATATATATATATATATATATATGCTATAACTATAGATAATAGAGTCTATATATCAGATATATATATGATATATATATATATATATATATATATATATATATATATATATATATATATATATATATATATATATATATAATTTCGATGTGTATGATGACAGTGACCAACACACGTACACATACACTGAGGTAAGGGAGATTATGAGTAATATGAATCTTAATAAACAAATTCTGAGTGTCAGGAGAACAGGTCTTAGAGGAGATTTCGTTAACAAACAACTAACTCCTCCCTGTGAGATCATGTAAGGTCGAGGGTGAGGTATTCCCCCTTAGTCCTCCACACTGCTCCTTGATGTCACAGAAGATAATAACTCCTTGGTAATATCGACCGTCTCTAAGTGTGAAAAAGTGTTGTAGAAATTACTTTTAATTTTTTTTTTAACACATGAAAGTATTTAAGTTTGCAGCCATAAAATGTTCACCTGAAGATTATTTAGCCCCTGCTTATTTCACCTGATGTTTAAAAACCTTAATTCTTACCTAACCTAATCTAATCTAACCTAACGTAACCTAACCTATTTACAGTACACTCCTGAGACTCTGAACTCCTGGACCAAACCCCTTGAATTACTTGTCCACCCTTACATAGCGCTACAGTATCTTACAGGGTTTTGACACCGTTTTGGCATGGAGTTTAAACGAGCTTTTATTCGTTCCTGTACATAACTACGAGACCGTAAGTAGTAAGGGGGAAAAAATCCTTAACACAACTTAACTGGTTGACATGACTCACCAGGGGAGCAGATCGAGCGTGGAGTGGGTGGGGGGGGGGGGGGGGAAGAGGGTTCACGGACCAGGGAGGCTTCCGTTTACAGAGGCTTCCATTTATAGAGAAGTACAGTATCTCAAACAGCATTAAAATAAAGTAAACAAAAAGATAAATAGAATGCGTGTGTATTTTAAGTGTATGTCTGTATATTACCAGAGATTATTAACCACGTCATCAAAGCCAATCGTGCACTCGGGGGAGAAAAAACAAATCTTATTTCACATGATTTATTGTCTTGCTACTTTAACCATGCTAAACGTCAGGAGTAAGAGGCACATGCAGTATGCAGAACACCGCTAACAACATACTATAGCCCCTGGACGACAACAACCACTTAAAACCGAACACGAGGAAAAACATTCATATGCATTTTAGCGGTGAGCAAACGACTGGATGCATCCTAGCGGAACAAAATAGCTACACGCATCTCTCGCCCAGAAGAGAAGAAGAGTTAACTGTAAAACTTGAAGCAGACACCAGCTAGCAGTGTATGTACAGGCCAGCTAGTACCACTCGTGCTTCCTAGCCAACTACAACCACTCGCACATTTCAGCAAAGCGAATAATATAGAAACAGTACTTGAGCAGCACCCTTTGCCTATAACACACAACAATCCCTCAACCTCTCCTCTCCTTTATATTCCTCTTCCTACCCTCTTCCTACTTCTCTCCCTCCTCCAAAACACCACCTCACCACCTCACCACCACACACACATACACACACACATTTTTTGTCTACGAGAGAGGACTATATACCTGCTACTGTTGATTTTGTTACTGTTACTGTTACTATTTTCGTTTTAAATTGTTGATACTACTGCTGTTACTGTCATTACTACTGATACTACTTTCGTTGTTGTTAATTTTGCTGTTGAAGTTTATGTTGTTATTTTGGCCTCTGTTGTTCTCTTCACTGCTACTGTTCTGGCATTTGTTGATCCAAGAACTCGTGTATACAAACATGTGAGCAAGATGAACCTTTACCACGTTACGTATATCTAAAAGTCTGTCGTGTGTGTGTGTGTGTGTGTGTGTGTGTGTGTGTGTGTGTGTGTGTAGTTATGTATATTTTTTTACATATGTGATTGGGTCTAAAATCCTATAATAACGTATATAGAAATTCTCTCTCTCTCTCTCTCTCTCTCTCTCTCTCTCTCTCTCTCTCTCTCTCTCTCTCCCTTTTTTCTTATCTCTCACAAAGATCCGCGTCCGGACACCCCAAAACGAGCGTTCAGCGAGACACAAATTAACCAGCAAAGATCCTCCACGAAACCAACAATCACTGTCTCCTCCACCGCGTTGTTGATGGCGGGCGCTTGCATTAACCCCAGCCAAGCCATGTTTATAACTGACAATACAATTTCCTGCGGGTGAGTTATTCGGTTCTGTGTTAGCTCTCTCATGGCGTACAGAGATCAAGCTGATCCTTTGGCCTGATATCTTCTGCATGGATCCAAAAGCAAGTCAACTCAGCCAGCCAACCAGTGAGCTAGAAATACAACCTCCCCCCCCCCTTTCCTCCTCCCTCTCCCTCTCCCTCTCCCTCCCTCCCCAATGCGTGTGTGTGTGTGTGTGTGTGTGTGTGTGTGTGTGTGTGTTGATGACTGTAATATAGTATAGAAGTACAATAACATCCAGACATTCAGTACTAATAACACCTCATTGTAATTCTCTTTTATATATACACTCCAGTCTTAAGTATAATTCTGTATAATTCTGGTATAATTCTGGTATAATTTCGGTGTATTATACTCGTGTATGTTTTAGTTTTGAGTCAGATAGATAAATACTTTTTTTTTTATATTCACTCAATAAGATTTTTTTCTAAACGTACGAATCTTTGAGAAATCAGACCCAGAACTGTAGAAATATTCCCCATAAGATTAAGAAATAAATTACGAACTCAATAAGGAGAATATAAACGATAAAATCACACGAGTAAAAAAAAATAATAAAAAACATTGATGAATACTAGAGCAAATTTTTTTTTTTCGGTTCAACAACAACGGTACAACTTATATGCATTTGGCCATGAGATACGACCTAAGTTAGCAACAGTCCCCGGTAAGGAAGTGAATGGACACTAGATCCCAGAAGTAGTTAAGGATGTGCTTCCAGATGTCCGTATAAACATGTCACAAGTGCATCAAATTACAAGGAAACGCGTATCATTAGACGTCAGATATTGGTTGTTCACCTAACCTAACCTAACCAAACCTAACCTAACCTCACCCTTATCATCTACTTCTACATCATCTACCATCTACTTGTACTGTTGACAACCTGTATGCTAATCCCAAGGTAAAAACAGGTATCAACTGACTGTATTTTATCACGTTAAGCCATAAGAATTAATTTAATGATATAATTTACCTGCTTCCTCGATTTAACAGTCTTTAATAACGGGTTATGTAACTGATATATACAGCAGCGGCGACTGTTTAAGGGGGGAGGGGGGGGGGATATATTTAACTAGCTCAGCCATTTGACTTATAGATTCAGGGGATTCATCTTACTCACCGAGGCACTTAATTCATGCTACCTGTTTTCCTCCCCTCCTCCCTCCCTTCCTCCCTCCCTTCCTCCTTTCCTGTTTTCCTGTCTCAACTCACTCCTTTTACTCGTTCTTTCCTCCTTCCATTCCTTCCTTCTTCCCTCCATCATTCCCTTACCCCCTTCCTTCCTCTCTTCCTCTCTCCCTTCTTTTCTCCCTCCATCCCTCCCTCCCTTTTTCCCTCCGTTCCTTCCTTCCCCGCTCCCTCCCTCTCTCTATTCTACCCTCCCTCCCTCTAACCTAACCTAACCCCACACAGGTAACGTTAAGGTGTTTAATCATCAGGTGAAATTAGCTGGGATACCTACCTTAATCTTCACGCGATCTAAATTAATTAATCCTTGTATCATTCATAATATATAGTTTTATCAAGTGAACACAAAACTATCCATCGTGTACAATCCACATATATTGAATTAACCTCAAATATTTCCCTAAGCTTCAATTACATTTTCATTGGTCAAAAGTAGGCGACCTTTTATCATTTTGACATCCACAGATTTGTTCAAGTTAACAAATCACAAATATACTTAGATATTATTATGTTCACTCTTGTTATTAAAATCTTCTATAAAAGTCCATTGATTGAGGATTTAATTTTTTTTGGGGGGGAGGGTGGGGAGGGGTGGGGAGTGGTGGGGTGGGGTGGGGAGGGGTGGGGAGGGGAGGGTATTATCAGTGTACAAATTTATTTCACACATTCAATGGCATACATTTTCAGTCGAGGATTTATCCAGTAAATTTATGTACTGTATTTTATTTATCGTTTCCAATCCCTGGTTTAGAGTAGTCAAATGATCTGGCTTCTTCATTATTTACACTCTAGCTTAATCTAAGAAAAAAACCTGTTAATTTATCTCCTATAAGCCACAAATCTTCCCACCACCTCTTCTTCCCCCCCACTTCCCCTCCCCGTCCCCTCCCTACCACCCCCCTCCTTCCCCTTTCCTCCCCCTCCCCTTCACACATCCTTCACCCCCCCACCTCTTAGTAACCTCTCATAAGGGTCATTTATCGAATATACTCAGACATATCATCACACCTAAGCCACAAATTCTTACCACCCTCCTCCCTCTACCTCCCCCCCCCCCCTCTCTCTCTCCATCACTCCCTCCCCCTCCCCTCACCCCCCACCTCTTAGTAACCTCTCATAAGGGTCATTTATCGGATATTCTCAACAAACTCGTAGGTGGAGTGAGGGGAGTTAAACAGCGGTATGTGACGGGGGTCTGGTTTATGTGGTGCTCGTGTGCTCCTCCTGATTTAGCGTCGACTGAGTAATGACGTCAGCGCCGATTTCTAACACGCCTTCTTTGATAACTTTATTTATTATGGTAGCTTTTAGGTCATTTGTTGTTGTTGTTATCTTTTTTTTTTAATGCTGAGGAAATTTATTGGTGTTTTAAGTTATGTCGGTTCAATATCTCTTCTCTTCTCTTATCTTCTCTTCTGCATAATCCATTTTCCTTCCCTTTCCTTCCCTTCCCATTTCGTCTCTTTCTCTACCTCCTCCTGCATTTCCCTCCATATTTTTTCCTCTTCTCCAACATATACCCTCCTCCTCCTCCTCCTCCTCCTCCTCCTCCTCCATCTCTCCCACCACCACCACACATCGTTAAAGCCACCGTTTAAGGTGTGCTATTCAACTACTGGACTGTTAAGGTATTATCGACCACAGGTGTTTATCTTGGTTAAATTTTGACAGACTGTGGCGAAGGAATAATATTTATGCTCCCTGAGGTTAAAAATTATTGGCGAGTATTAGTCTCCTTGTGGTGGTATCTTGTGATGGAATAATGCAAGGGAAACGTTGCCTTGAGGAGGGGGGAGAAGGAGTGGGGAGGAGGGGGGAGAGGGGGAGTGGGGAGGAGGGGGGAGAGGGGGAGTGGGGAGGAGGGGGGAGAGGGGGAGTGGGGAGGAGGGGAGAGGGGGTGTGGGGAGGAGGGGGAGGGAAGAAGGGGAAGGAGGGGGGGAGAGGGGGTGGGGAGGAGGGAGGAGAGGGGAGTGGGGGAGGAGGGGGGGAGAGGGGGAGTGGGGGAGGAGGGGGGAGAGGGGAGTGGGGAGGAGGGGGGAGAGGGGAGTGGGGAGGAGGGGGGAGGGAAGAAGGGGAAGAAGGGGGGAGAGGGAGTGAGGAGGAGGGGGGAGAGGGGAGTGGGGAGGAGGGGGGGGAGAGGGGGAGTGGGGAGGAGGGGGAGGGAGGAAGGGGAAGGAGGGAGGGGAGTTGGGGGATGGAAGGAGGGGGGTTGTATCTTGTTTTTGTTTCATAGCGTATTCGTGTGTGTGTGTGTGTGTGTGTGTGTGTGTGTGTGTGTGTGTGTGTGTGTGTGTATGTGTGTGTGTGTCGGTTTTTTTGTATCGTTTATCCATTATTTTATTATGGTTATTCCTGTTTATTTAATATTATCATATTTTACTGTGTTTATAAACTATTTTTTCTCATTCATTCATTTATTTTTTCCCAGTTCTTTTGTTTTGCTTATTATTAAACATTGATTAATTACGAAGATATTGATAATTTGCTTCTTTATTTGTCTTCTTTATCTCTATATATTTTAATCCTTATATAATATCATCTATCGATATATAAAGCATAATGGTGTTATATGTTATTTTTATATATATCTTTATTTTATATTTATTATATTACCTTAAAAATTAATTACTAAGAGGCATACAGGTCGACAGGTAGATCCAAAATGACTCGACTATTACCTTTACCTGTTCTTAATTAAGTCTTTATATGGAGAGTTATATATTTCATAGTTATTAATGGTTGATGGACTTGTGTAATTACTTAACGAATTAACCTAAAGTTAAAGCACAGTTTAAAGAGCGGAGATGTTGAAGCGCAATTTAAAAGCCTCAGATGTTGAAGCAGTTTAAAGACCCAAGATATTGAAGCGCAGTTTAAAGACCCAAGATATTGAAGCGCAGTTTAAAGACCCAAAATAATGAAGCGCAGTTTAAAGACCCAAGATATTGAAGAACAGTTTAAAGACCCAAGATACTGAAGAACAGTTTAAAGACCCAAAATAATGAAGCGCAGTTTAAAGACCCAAGATATTGGAGCGCAGTTTAAAGACCCAAAATAATGAAGCGCAGTTTAAAGACCCAAGATACTGAAGAACAGTTTAAAGACCCAAGATATTGAAGCGCAGTTTAAAGACCCAAGATATTGAAGCGCAGTTTAAAGACCCAAAATAATGAAGCGCAGTTTAAAGACCCAAGATACTGAAGAACAGTTTAAAGACCCAAAATAATGAAGCGCAGTTTAAAGACCCAAGATATTGAAGAACAGTTTAAAGACCCAAGATATTGAAGCGCAGTTTAAAGACCCAAAATAATGAAGCGCAGTTTAAAGACCCAAGATATTGAAGCGCAGTTTAAAGACTTTGTATTCTACCTTACAGAAAGAAAGTCATTACGTCACACAGGTGTTACAGTGCCTTAAATTCTATATGATTCAAGGCTAAATGAGAAATAATACAGGTGTGTTGGGAGAGACTTGTTCCACTGTTGCGAGACGAAGAGAGATAAAAGAGAGATATCATGAAGGAGGAGGAGGAGGTGGAGGAGAAGGAGGTGGAGGAGAAGGGGGTGGAGGAGGAGAAGGAGGAGTGGTGGAAGGTGTTATTAAGGATGGTGTTTTAGATAACGTATTAATGGTAAGGTGTGAGGTAATGTGTGGAGCCCCTAACCTAACCTAACCTAACCTGACCTGACCTGACCTAACCTAACCCCTCACCAAGTTCCATTATGCTGGCTAATAATCAGTTGAAATAGACTAATAATATCTTTAACAAATTTAAGACAGTTAAAACCCTGTGAGTGATATGAAGCTGTTTGATGTATGTATGTATGTATGTATGTATGTATGTATGTATGTATGTATGTATGTAAGTTAAAGTGTTTAAGTAGGTGTATTTTTTCCTTTACATTACTCACATAGACATGAAAAACTAACCCACCGAAGGAATAAA
>CAUDMG010002367.1:1130000-1137500 GCA_958450375.1 Homarus gammarus | reverse complement strand
AGGGGGGAGGGGGGAGGGGAGGGAGGGGGTGATTAATGTGGGGTTTTTTTTTTAATATTTGTAAAAAAATTTTTTTTTTGCAATTGTTTTTACTATTTTTATGTCTTTAAGGATGTTGATTTGTTGGTGGTTGCTACTGCTCTCTGTCTGTCTGTCTGTCTGTCTGTCTCTTACTTGGCGGTGCTCCGTAAACATCGATGGCAAATATAAAACCTTTCGAGGACAATTACCCACAAAACAAATATACTTAACACAAATAACACTCGTTAAACACCAATACTTCAAACAAAGACAAACAAAAGCAAACAAACAAACAAACAAACACCCAACCACACACAAACGACACTCCCTTAAACATCAACACGACAGAATAATACAAATATAAATTTTAAATGAAGTGGAGAAAAAAAAAAAACAACTTGAACACTTAACACTTTCTCATGAATTTTGGGCAGTGACGCACAACAAGAATCTTGACAACACTGACATATGTTCTGGCATCTGTCTCGTGTTGACTCTCACAAGCATTGACTCAGTGGCGAGGTTTTCAGCGTACAAGGGCGAGGAGACACAAGTTTACATGGCTACCCTCCTCTCCTCCTCCTCCTCCTAGCTCGCCTTATTCCTTCTTCATTTCCTGGCTCTTCTCTTTCTGTTTTATCTTCTCCACCACCTCGCCCTCCCCTACCTTGCTCGCCCCTACCTTGCCCTCCCCACCTTGCCCTCCCCTACCTTGCCCTCCCTCCACCTCCCCCCACTTCGACCTCCCACCTACTTCACCTCTCTCTCCTTCTCCTCCTCCACCACCTCCTCCACCACCTCGCCTTCCCATTCCTCTCATTCCTCCTTCTCTTCCCCTTCCTCTTCTTCCCCCGCCTCCCCCATCTCCTCTGATTCAGTTCGTTTATTAAATTCAACGCAACAGACAAAATATTCTCCCCATTGTTTTTGTTTCTTATCTAATTTTGCCCTAACCTAACCTAACCTAACCTAACCTAACCTAACCTAACCTAACCTAACCTAACCTAACCTAACCCCCGTAGCATTAAGTTAGGTAGGTAATCTTCAGGCGAAATAAGATAGGGGGTGTCTAATCTTCACGTGATCCTTGTCTTTATATGAGCAATTTAAAACTCAATAATTATCTTTTCTCTCTCAACAATGAATTAAATTGACCTGACTTAGACACACCCAGATTATACTTACGATTAAATTATACGAATATGATAGAGGAGAATTATCATACTTTACCTGACTGGCCGTGTGAGTGGATGATTCATTACGGTTGAGAGTTGATTATGATTCATTGTGTCTGTTTGTCTCTCAATCTATCTATCTATTTATCTATCAATCTATCTTTCTATCTATCAATTTCTACTTTTTATCCATCCTTCAGCATGCGAGCTCACAGGGTGGTCCTCTCAGTCGAAATTCTTACCTCAGTTCAAAGCTTTAATGATTGACACCAGAATTTACGATATTTCCCACGTCTCTCTTATCCACTTACGATTATTTTATGTTTATCGTAAGACTTATAACATGTGACTAATATATCAAAGACTAAAATACTTAAAATGTGGAATTACTACTATACTTAAAATTAGATACTTGAAATTATATAGTTGTTATCTTAAGGTATTAGTAAGGTAGTTAAAATAAGATAGTGATTATTTTAGGTGTGAGTAATACCTTTAAAATGAGATTGTGTTTGTTTAAGGTATCGTTGACACTTAAAAGCTCAAAAGTAGTTAGCTAAACAGGCAAAAATATTATTAAACACATCGGTAAAACACCTGTGAGGTAGAGTGACTTATTTAAGCCATCAATAAGACATTTATATTGATAACTTCCTTCTTCAAGACATAAGACATAAAGATACATTGACTACTTGACTATATTAAAGTAGTGATTATGGAGAGGGGTGGGGTGAGGGGGAGGGGGGTGGAGAGGGTGATGGGTGAGGGGGAGGGGGATGGAGAGGGGTGTGATGGCGAAGGTGATAGGGTGGGGGTGGAGAGGATCAAGGTAATGGGGAGGGGTGAGGGGGAGGCGAAGAGGGGTAGGGGGGTGAAGAGGGGTAGGGGGTGAAGAGGGGTAGGGGGGGGGGGTATATGTGTGATCCAAAGGTTGACTCACACAGCATAAATATTAAACCACTGTGGATCAATGACAGCCGATCAATTCTGACCTCTCGTGGCCCCGCCCTGATGTGACCTCCCGCTTGACCCCCCACCCCCCTGATTTCTAGGTCACACCCATCACTTGTATGTTTGTTTCTATTGTTTTTGTTTTTTTGTTTTTTTTTTGTTTTAGTGTTGTTATTTTTTTTGTTTAGTTGTGTAATAAAGGTGTGGATTCTGATTGGTGTTTTTGAATGAATCTTGTATTGTGATTGTATTCTCTTTCTCTCTCTCTCTCTTTCTCTCTCTCTTTCTATCTATCTATCTATCTATTTATCTATCTATCTATCTATCCATCCATCCCTAAATAGACAGTTGAAATAGTCGTACCTTCTCTAATGTCCACCAAAATAAATGATACGTTCAGTACTTTACGCTTCGCTGCACTGGTAAATATATTTCTTGAACAGAATATTGGGATCCCCTGAATATTATACACACTAGATTATTTCACCTGTAGATTAAGAAACCTAACCTAACCTAACCTAACCTAACCTAACCTAACCTAACCTAACCTAACCTAACCTAACCTAACCACTCCCAGGTAATGTTAAAAGTGGATAATCTTCTGATGAAATAAACTTTGGGTGTTTAATGAATATAACAAAGAATAAATAAAGTAAGTAAAATACACAGATTTGTCGATAAGTAAATATAGATAGATAAAAGCAATAATAAATAAGATTAAGAACAAATACACACACACACACACACACACACACACACACACACACACACACACACACACAGAAGAATAAGTCATAAATCATAAGAGTGGTGCGAGAACCCTGTGTGTGTGTGTATGTGTATGTGTGTGTGTGTGTGTGTATGTGTGTGTTTGTCTTGACACTGACATATACTATAGTTAACACGCCTAGTTGGGTCCTCCGCCCTGTAGTCTGCCTCCTCTACACCAGGTGGCGAGGTCGTCTTGTTTACCTCCTTACCTGTGCTGGAGTGACTTAGTAAACACCTGGTGACAAGGCTGGTTTATCTCTCTTACCTGTGTTATCTCTCTTACCTGTGTTATCTCTCTTACCTGTGTTATGTATCTTACCTGTGTTATGTATCACCTTTAAAGTTTTACACAGCCTTATCATAGAACGAATATAGGGGTGCACAATTAACTATCCACTCTGAAAGAAAAATCATGCTAATTGAATTTTAAAGAATTATAATGAAGTAATTATTACCCCGTCCTGATAAGCTGAAACTGAGGGAACAGTGAGATCCGGATAACACTAGCAGGTGATAAATGAAAGCCGGATAAGGCGAACAGGTTGTCAGTGAGATCCGGATAGCACCACCAGTAGAGAGTCGATGAGAGCGGATAATACCACCAGTAGGTAGTCAATGAGAGCCGGATAACATCAGTAGATAGTCAATGAGAGCCGGATATAGCCAACAGGTAAAAGTGGTAACTAAACACCGAGGTGGCAACTTTTCATTGCCGATCATTGCCAAGTTGTTAATTTATGGGAGGTGGAGAGTGAAGCGGCGTTCAATATATTTGTTGACAACCTCCTGTCTGTCTGGTGAGGAGAGGGGAGAGGAAGGGTAGAGGAGGAGGGGGAGGGGGGAAGATAAGAGGAGGAGGAGGGGGGAAGATAGAAGGAGGAAGAAGAGAGAAGGGAAGGGTGAAAAATACGATGATAGGAGGAGCAGGAGCTGAAAGAGAGAAGGGGATGGATAAGGAGAAAGAGAAGAAGACGTAGGGTAGAAGGAGAAGAAAGAGGAGGCGACGAAACAGGGCAAGAGAAGGAGAGGAGAAAGAGGGTAGAAAGAGAAAAGAGGAAAAGAAGAAAAAGATGAGATAAGATAGTGGGAAGAAGAAGAAGAAGAAGAGTAAAAAGAAGAAAAAATGGAACAGAGAGAAAGAGAGAATTAGAGTAACAAGGAAACACGTAACACAGTAAAAGTAAGAAGGTGAGAATAAGAAATGAGAGAGCTAACAGAGTAAAAATAGGAGAGAGAGAGAGAGAGAGAGAGAGAGAGAAAGAGAGAGAGAGAGAGAGTAGGAGATAATATAAAAAAGAAAAGAGGAGAGAATAAAACGTGGAAGTAGGGGAGAAAGTAAAAGTGTAGCAGAAAGAGTAAGAAGGGAAGGGGAGAGAAGGGGGGAGAGAGAGAATTTGACGTGGCTATTTTTCGTTCATGGTATCTACTATATTGACAGAGGTGTAACTGAATCAATTTGCCCCTGTTTAGCTACCCGTCCACAGTGTCGTCCCAGCGTCACCCTGATGGTTAGATAATGTGATGATGGTGAGGGTGAAGGGTGATAGACAGGGGGAAGGGGGAGGGGGAGCACGAAAGAAGGAAGGAGGAGGAAAGGGAGAATTGGAAAAAAAGACGATATGTGAAAGACAGGGCAGAGGGGATCCGTTAATATTGTGCATACATGCTAAGTGTAGGGAGAGAGAGAGAGAGAGAGAGAGAGAGAGAGAGAGAGAGAGAGAGAGAGAGAGAGAGACCCCACTACACACTTAGGTAATATACAGGTAAGGTACGAGCATTTCTGGCGTATATTTACCTGAGGTACAATTAAGGGTGAAGCTTAGCCTAAGTCCCTGGAGATGTGAGATTATTCATACATACATAAACATACATACATACATACATACATACATACATACATACATACATACATACATACTCGTAGACGATGATAAAAATAATGTCCTATGTGTATATTTCATGATGTTCGTCTGTGTATGATATTACCCATGTATACAGTATATTACCAAAGGAAATAAAACCATATTAACAATAGATAAAACATGTTGATAAAACTAACTCATATATGATGGTGTTAAGACAATGGCAGACCAAAGGCCACAAGGAGCTACCAACAGCCGCTCTGAGCCCTGGGGAGGAAAGAGACGACCGGGCTCCTTAATAGGTAACCGCCTCTTCTTCTACCATGGAAAATTGTTCTCATTTACGCCTCCCAGAAACTCATAAAGTTGACTCAGACCTTCAGCGTTTTGTTTTCATGTATGGTCTTGGTCTAGTCTATGGTCTTGTTCTTGACTATGGTCCTGTTCTAGACTATGGTCCTGTTCTAGACTATGGTCTTGTTCTAGACTGTGGTCCTGTTCTAGCCTATGGCCCTATACTATCCATTCTTTTGACAAGCTCATTTTTATATCCTCCCCATGGCCCTGGCCCACCCATAACACTGCGCACCCTTTGGTAATGTCTCACCTATGGCCCTCTTCCATCCATGACCATGCCCCATCCATGGTCCTGTCTCTACCCATGGTACTCCCTCGCCCATGGTCCTAACCTAACTACATGCCTATCCTACCCTAAAGAATCATCTGCTCCTACCCAGCCCACGACCACACTCCACCCAGAGACCCACTACACCCCCCACTACACATCACTATCCCCACTACTCATCACTACATTCCACTACACTACACTACCTACTGCAGCCCACAGCCCACGACCCATGTCCATTCTTCATTGTGACACACAACTCGTCCACGCCATCAGTAGCCTCAGGCAGTATCCTCGACCCACGATGATCAGGATGAAAGGTTAAGTGAGTCGGTATGATCTTGACCTGTCCTCTCTCTCTCTCTCTCTCTCTCTCTCTCTCTCTGTTGGAATTCTATGACCTCTGTTGTTAATATTATTGTTGTTGTTGTTGTTGTTTATCAAAGTTTGTCTAATGTAGCGATTATTAATGTTTAAATCTATGCTTTACGCTTCATGACTTTATTTATTAGTAGTGATTTAAGCAAGTATTCTAAATTAACTAACAAAGGAAGATAAACTATAGATAATATACTTTTATTTATTTATTATTGTTTAGTTTTCTTTTGTTTCTGACGTAAGAATAAGTAAACTGTGGATATTCTTAAACTTGCATTGCTATTTTTTTTTTTGTCAACTTCCGGATTCTTTTTCCCTTAGTGTTCTTCGTCCATCAGAGACACGCCTCAGGAACAGGAGAAGAGGTGAACACTGTCTCCTGGTGAATCATTTATTAGTCTTAAACTATGAAATAACACGGAAGAGTAAAACTTAAATCAATACTCGTGGTGATTTATGGACGAAATATTTCAATAATATTCGGTTAATTTTATTTTTGGTGGTGGGGATGTGGTGAGTTTCCCTTATCCTCTTCCTTCGCCTTATTGTCCCTTTCCACTTATTCCATCCCTTCCTTCACTTATCATTTCCCCCTGTATCCTCTTCCTTCCTTCTATCCCCACTCCCTTCCCTCCAGAATCCTACTTTTTCTCTCTTATCTCTCTAAAGTCTAACCCATCCTTCACTCTTCCCCTCCACTCCCTTCCATCCCTCCCATCCCTACATCCCCCTTACCCCTCCTATCCTCCACCCTTCACTCCCTCCCATCTTTCCATCCGCCCTACCCCTTCCATCCTCCCTCTCCACCCACCAAGGATTCCCATTGTCTAGATGCGGCATCGTCGAAAACATTTCATCTCGGGTAATCTAATGAACCGCTTCAAAGAGGACTGACCGCCCCCGTAATTCCCCCCCACAAAATCTAAGAGAAACAAGGGCCTATGGGAGTTAATTTCCAGGTAGTCGCTCGGGAGGTTGTGGTTCGGAAGTCTGGATTACCTGCTCGAGCTGGTTGACAAACGACAAACGGTGAGCGTGATCGTGGAAAACCTTTGCCCTTGTCCAGTTAATATGAGGGATATGGGTCCGGGTTCCTTACCCTTTTGCATTCCTTTACCTTAACCTGACTTATACAGTAAGGTAGTGTTTATTTTCTTAGGGTTCTTATCCTTCTTTAGTCCAGCTGATGATTAGGTTAGTTTAGCGTTTGGTTAGGTTAAGTTAGGTTGGTTGATCTTCAGGTGAAATATGCTGGGGGTGTCTAATCTTGAGGTAACTAAAGACCCTCAAAGACCTATACTCACCTCACAAGACCCTATTTACATGTTTTTAACCTGTATTTATGCACATTCCAGACAAACACACCCTCCTTCCTTACTCATTACCTGTAAAAAGGAAAAAAATATGAATTACGAATAGAATGTTTAAATGTTTAGGTTTTTTTTTTAATATTTTATGTCTTTATATAACTTCTTTCTGCTTGTTCTTTTTGTTCTTCTCCGTCATGTTGCTGTTGTTGTTATTGTTCTTGTTCTTGTTTTTGTTCTTGTTTTTGTTCTTGTTGTTCTTGTTGCTGTTGCCGTTGTTGTTCTTGTTGTTCTTCTTCCTGGGTGAGGTGGTGAAGGTGATGATGGATACCCACAGTAATTAATGCAGTACCGGAGACCACACACATACACACACCAGTGATCCATAATGCCCCGGGGTGCAGGACAGG
>CAUDMG010002367.1:1122500-1125000 GCA_958450375.1 Homarus gammarus | reverse complement strand
GAAAGAGAGAGGAAGAGGAAGAGGAGAGGAACGGATGTTGGAAGATTGACAGTGAAACAGAAGAGGAGGTAAGCGATTGACCTGTAGGGAGCCAAACAATACAATGTTAAGGTCAGTATGTTGGAGAGCCGTCCACTAGGTCCCTTGGATGCACACACACACACACACACACACACACACACACACACACACACACACACACACTAAAACAACAGAGGAACCGTTAACGACCTTATTCACCACTAGCCATCAATTATTCGTCCCGTTACCGCCACTCAACTTCTGTTTTGGTCTTAATTTTTCTCTTTTCTTTTCTCTCTATTTTGCTGTTTCCTTTTCTCTTCCTTTCTCCTCTATTTTCCTTCCTTACATCATTCCTTTTCTTAGTATTCTTTTGTATCTTGTTTCTTTCTTTCTTTTTCTTTACTTCCCTCCCTTATTTCATTCCTCTTTTTTCAAGGCTTACTTCCTTCCTTCCTTCCTTCCTTCCTGGCTGTGGTGTTGAGCAGCCACCATGTATTGGTCTACAACAGCTGTGACATTTTGCTGCGGTTGGTGGGCTGTTCGTCCATAATTCAACAGCAACAGCCTCTCCCCCCCCCCCCGCCCCCGCTGTTGCACTAGTCGCTCGATCAGTCAATCAGTCTGTCTGTCAGGTCAGTCAGTCTGTCAGTCAATCATTTAGTTTGTCAGTCAGTCAGTCAGTCAATTATTTAGAAAGGGATTCATTTAGTGAATTATAGAGATCGAAACACCACTACCACCACAACAACAACAAGAACAACCACCACCACCACTACTACCACCACAACAACAACCACAACCACCACCACCACTACCACCACAACAACAACAACAACCACAACCACCACCACCACTACCACCACAACAACAACAACCACAACCACCACCACCACTACCACCACAACAACAAGAACAACCACCACCACCACTACCACCACAACAACAACAACCACAACCACCACCACCACTACCACCACAACAACAACAACCACAACCACCACCACCACTACCACCACAACAACAACAACCACAACCACCACCACCACTACCACCACAACAACAAGAACAACCACCACCACCACTACCACCACAACAACAACAACCACAACCACCACCACCACTACCACCACAACAACAACAACCACAACCACCACCACCACTACCACCACAACAACAAGAACAACCACCACCACCACTACCACCACAACAACAACAACCACAACCACCACCACCACTACCACCACAACAACAACAACCACAACCACCACCACCTCCAACAACAACAGACCACTACCACCACCACAACAACAACCACCGACACATCAACTCCGCCACCTCACTCTCAAATTCAATACTGAAATGGCTGCTGCAGCATTTGTCTCCTTAAACCAAACCAATTCTCTCACATAGACCCCCAATAAACCAACTCTAATAAAAACCCATTATAAAAAAACAACACCTAACGTATATAACAGAAGGAGAAACAACAGCAATGTGATAAAGTAAGAGATAATGATAATAGGATAAAAGAGTAAGACGATGCGATTAAATATGGAGGAAGGAAGGATGGGAGTGTTTATTTCAGGCAGTGCGACAAGGGGCGACACACACAGAGAGTGGCACTAGTACCTGCGCGACGTGTGTCATTGGTCGTTCTGTGGGTGCCAGAGGTAGTGTGTGTCGCCGTACCAGCCAGCCAGCCACCCACCACCACCACCATCACCACCAGACGCGCGGCTCTCCTTACTCTTCTTCCTCTGAAACAAATCTATAATTATCACAAAATTATTAATAAATTTATCTTGTGTATTGTATTTCTGGTGTATTTTTTGTATCGGTGTATTGTATTTCGTGTTTGTAGGGTAAATTTCTAGTGGTGAGATGAGCTGTTTTGGTTATGATGGTGTTGCATAATATTGTGCGTTGGTTTTAGGGAGAGCCATTTTCCTCTCTCTCTCTCTCTCTCTCTCTCTCTCTCTTTCTTTCTCTCTCTTATGTCTGTTATTCTGTCTGTCAGTCTGTCTTTAATTTACTTATTTATTTATTTTATTTATTTATATATCTATTTATATCTTTTAATACACATGTAGCTTATATCAAGAAACAAAAACAAGTTATTATTATTATTATTATTATTATTATTATTATTATTATTATTTTATATCAGTATTAACATTTATAGTATTGATGCGTATTTATACTTTTTTCTGTTCCTTTTTCCATTATAATTTTTTCTAAATAAAGTTTTTCTGTGGTATAACCTTAAGATTAACCACCTTGACACTATATAGAAGGGTTAAGTTAGGTTAGGTTAAGTTTGGTTAGGTTAGGTTAGGTTAGGTTAGGTTAGGTTAGGTTAGGTTAGCGTTAGGTTAGCATTAGGTTAGGTTCTAATATCTTAATAATCAGATTCCAATTATTACTGTGTATGTGGAAGTTGAACAAGAATTACGTTATCAGAATAATTACAACGTTA